>JACEEZ010007459.1:134896-151741 GCA_016584305.1 Chionoecetes opilio
CAACTATATTTTTAAAAAAAAGGGGCCCCCCCTACATGAGATTAATCCCCCGTACAATGAAAAAGACCCTTCGATGAACAGCCTCCTCCCCCCCCCCCCCCCCTTCGAGGGAAAATAGCCTCCCTACGATAAAAATAGTCCCCTCAAATTCAGTCCGGCTACGGGCCTGGGCTATAACATATTTACATGTTATGTAAACGCCCGTTGTTATTATAGTCTATGATGGAACGTTTTTTTCTATAAGATTCCTAGATCGAAGATTTCTATAAATTTTATTGGTATACTATTATAAGTTTTAGTAATTCAATTTATTTTATGTTATGCTTATTATATATATATACATTATGTAATATTTTTAAAACATTTACACAATAAACTTTAAACTATCAATATTATAATCAATAACAAAAATCACATATATCATACTTTGAGATATCCACTCCTTAAGATTTATATTTCTGCAGAATTAAAATATATCTGAAAGGATATATATTTTGACATTAACTTATCCCATGAAGTCCTAACAATTTAGCAACCATCCTATAGAAAGACAAGAAAACCTCCTCATTGAGGATGGCGGGGCACAAGGAAAACTGTTTTGTAGACTCTAGAGGATAATATAAATCACTGTATTTGCCCATAACTTAACTAAACTGTGTATCATTACATAATAACCTAGGGCACAGGCCCAATTTAAACCATAATTTATGATTGGCGCAAAGCAAACCTTGTTTTGTTGAATGCCTCAAAACCCATTTTCTTCACCTACTCAACACTCGACAAAACCTAACAGAAAACTATCCCCTTTTCTTCATGACACTCAACTATCTCCTTCTTCTACAATAAACATTCTAGGACTATCCTTTACTAAAACTGAACTGGAAATCTCACATTTCATCTCTTGCTAAAACAGCTTCTAAGAAGTTAGGTGTCCTGTGGTGTCTGCGTCCTTTTTTTTCTCCCTCCCAGTTGTTTGCTCGCTACAGGGGCCTTATCCGCTCATGTATGGAGTATGTCTCACAGGTATGGGGAGGATCCACTCATACAGCTCTCCTAAACAGGGCTGAGTCAAAAGCTTTTCGTCTCATCAACTCCCCTCCTCTGACTGACTGTCTTCAATCTCTAAATCACCGCCGCAATTTGCTTCTCTTGCTATCTTCTACCGTTATTTTCATGCTCACTGTTCTTCTGAACTTGCTAACTGCATGCCTCCTCCCCTCCCGCGGCCTCGCTGCACAAGACTTTCTACTCATTTCTCATCCCTATTATGCCCATCTTCCTAATGCAAAAGTTAATCAGTGTCTGTACTTTTTCATCCATTTCACTGGTAAACTCTGGAACTCTCTTCCTGTTTCTATTTTTCCAATTTCCTACGACTTAAATCTTTTCAGAGAAGAGTAACAAGACACCTCCCGAAGTAAATTGGCACACCCCTCTTTTTACTTTTCTTTTCCTACTGTCTACTTTATAGGGACTGGTAACTAAGCGGGCTTTGTGTTACCTATTTTTGTTGTGCCCTTGGCCAGTCCTTTATGATGTAAAAAAAAAAAAAAAAAAAAATCAATACCATCACTACTATTATAGTTACCATCATTACTATTATTATTGTAACTTATTATTACTATCATTATTACGGTCATTATTTCTTTTTTCATTATCATCATGATCTCTATTCTTATTATCATTGTTTTTATTATCATCATTAATATCATTATTACTGCTATTAATATTAATGTAATTTTCATCATCATATTATAATAATTTTCATGTATGTGTGTGCGTATTATTTTTTTAAATTTGTGTATGTGTGTGTGTGTGTGTGTGTGTGTGTGCGCGTGTGTGTGTGTGTGTGTGTGTGCGCTTGTGTGTGTATGTGTGCGAGAAAAAGGGAGGGAAGGAGAGAGAGAGAGAGAGAGAGAGAGAGAGAGAGAGAGAGAGAGAGGAGAGAGAGAGAGAGAGGAGAGAGAGAGAGAGAGAAGAGAAAAAAAAAAAAAAAAACGGGAGATGGAGGGATTAAATGATTGGGAATGGAATGTGCGTGTGTGCGCGGGCGGGTGAGGCAATTTTTTGTCTTCCTCCTTCCTTTCATCTGTCTGTATATTATAATTTTTTTTTCTTCTCTCTCTCTCTCTCTCTCTCTCTCTCTCTCTCTCTCTCTCTCTCTCTCTCCTCTCCTCCTCTCTCCTCTCTCTCTCTCTCTCTCTCTTCTCTCTCTCTCTCCTCTCTCTCTCTCTCTTCTCTCTTCTTCTCTCTCTCCTCTCTCTCTCTCTCCTCTCTTTCTCTCTATCTTCTCTCTCTTCTCCTCCCCCCCCCCCTTGTTTGGGTCCTATCTGACTCTATGGCCATTTCGAGTTGGGTCCCAATTGACTCGTGGACTAGACGGCTTCAATCCTTTTTAGTATGTGTTCCATATGGCTCGTGGCCGAAGTGAACTGATGATCACTTGACCTCAGTATCAATCACTTCAGTACCAAATGACCTGCACCCGTTAGAACAACACGAAACCGCCTCACGGTTTGCCACTAGACTCGCCGGATATTTTAGCGATTGGCGTGAAAAGGATGGTGCTGAAGATACTGTCGAGGAATTTACAGATTTAATTTCACGCGCTCAATTAATTAAGTCATGCCCTGAACCACTAGTCGCGAGGCTGAAAATTGACCGTGTCAATCACTTGCCAGAAATGGGTAGAGTGGCCGATGGATATTTTGATATGCATATTTTTTGCCCGTACGAGTAAACCCACATATCGTAGGCTTTAAGCTAGGTTACAGGGAAAATGGAGGCCGTGGTCTAGATTCTGGATCGAAGAATACTAATTGGCACATAAATGCTGCGGCCGTACACGTGGAACCCCATTATGCCGCACCAAACCCTGTATATCGAGACTCGCCGAGCCAACAAAGGCCGCGCGACGATATTTCACGGTGAGAGGTAGTGAGTCAGGTAATGGCAACGGCAGTTACGCAGGAAGCGAAGTTCGGGGATGAGATAAACATGTATTCTCCCGCTGAGTTATAACAGCGACGTCGTCAGGAGGACGGTAGAAACAGATCCTTCACTCGAGAACGTGAGAGGGAATTACTAGGAAGGAACGACCAGAACAATGCGCGGTAATTATACGAGCTTCGTAAAGCGATATGGAAAACTATACCGTGAATACTTCCCGGGGCCACGAGAGATTTCAATTCGTCGTGCCCGAGAAATATCGCTATGCCGTGTTCAAGGTTAGAGCATTGTATTCCTCAGTTGCCCACTCGAGCAGGAAGAAAACGTGGAAAAGAATCTCCGAGTAATTATATTGACCAGGCATGGGTCATGGTTTGACCAGATGGGTGCATTACTGCAAAGTGTGTCAAAACAGGAACGACAACGATATATATCCAATTGAGCTGTATAAGCCTCACTAGTTAAACGAGGAACATATGGGGTGTTTGGCGGGTATAAGAACCCACTCCCCATAGAGTTAACCGAAGAGGACTCCAAGGTTGCGTCTTGTCAGACCACCTTAGGGACCCCCGACCACGGCGGCATGATAGACTGCATTAAGAAAAATTTCATGAGCTACAATATTTTTCGAGCATGGCATGATTGCATGTACTTAGAAAATCATAGACAGGTAAACAGGATTGAAATTATCTGTAACACTATTGAAAATACTTGCCATGTTACATTCACCTGTACCACCCACACTGTGTCTACATACCCTACGCAACATAACACTGGCTGTTAATTAAATGTGACGAGTCTTGACGTCCAGTTTGGTTCCATTACAGGCTTTGCTCGAAACTGTGGAGTTTTTATCCCCTAGACTTTGAAACTTAATGTACTTGTGGGGCTTTTTCCGCTCATTGGATACAAGCAAAACACCCTGTAAACTGTTTAAAGTTACATACACCACACTCACCACAGAGTACCTGGATGTGTGATTGACTTATTTAGGTCGGATCCAATGTCTTATTATAATATATATATATATTATATATATAATATATATATATATATATATATATATATATATATTATATATATATATATATATATATATATATATATATATATATATATATATTATTATATATAATTATATTCACTTATTCGATTGTTCCCATCATCCAGTTTGCTTAGAGCTAAACTTACTCAAGCACACTTACCTGCCAGAGTAGTCCAGTCTTGGTGATGACCTTTGTCAGCAATGTTCATAAGAGGTGATGGGTCAGTCAGTAAAATGATATAGCCTCGACCTCTCCCGACCGCCATAGCAGCTGACTCATTTTCCCGTTACCATCAATCTCCACCATCTATACCATAACACAGAAGAACAGTTGATATACACTATATATATATATATATATATATTATATATATATATATATATATATATATATATCTATATATATATAAATAATATATATATAATATTATATATATATTATAATATATATATATATATATATAATATATATATATAAATATATATATATATATATATATAATATATATATATATATAATATATAATATATATTATAGATAGATAGATAGATAGATAGATAGATAGAAAGATAGATAGATAGATAGATAGATAGATAGATAGATAGATAGATAGATAGAACATAAAATAAGAAGCTACAAGAGACAGCTAAGACCAAACGTGGTACATTCCTGTTACTTAACACTACCTACATCCATCCACCTTGCATCCCCATCCATGAATTTATCTAGCCTCCTTTTAAAGTTCCCTAATGATTCCGCACTGACTCAACTGACTGAGCCCATTCCAATCATTTACCACCCTATTTGTGAATCAGTTTTTCCCTATATCCTTTTTTATATCTACGCTGAACCAGCTTGAATCTGTGCTGGTGGTATCAGCACATAATGTATAAACTTATATATAAGAACCTTCTTATAAGAACATTAAACATATGTAACGTTATGTTAAAACCTTAAGTGGTAACTGAGGCGTAATGGCGTGGCGGGCTTGAGATTTCCGTGAGGCACGTGTTGCTAATATTGCCTCAGAAGCAATATAAGCCTTAAACCTTGCTTCATGGTTTGAAGATGATAAATGGACAGTGGAGAAATTTAAACTCATTCTAGAACTTCAGTATTACATCACCTTTTCGACTCCACAAGAGCGTCGTATCGCTTCATCTCTTGAGTTTAAGCCAGGTGATAACCTTCTAGATTTTTCTACGAAAATTATTAAGCGGCTACGTGAGATGCCTAAAAGTCCATTTTCACAAACTGAGTCTGTGGCTCCGGTGTCAAGGGAGCCTCAAATTCATTCATCTTTACCTCCTACTCCACCACCTCTTCCACCTCCACTTTTTTCTCCGTCTACTCGTGCACCAAAGCAGTGTTACTATTGCGGAAAGCAAGGTCATTCTGATAATTACTGCTATCAGAAAAGAAGGAGATGAAGTCTACTCATAAAGGCAGCAATATGCAGGTTGTTCAGCAAAGACAATACTTGCCTCCTAGACCTCCACCACCTCGTTTTGCATCTCCTGCAAGGCCACAGCAGCCTCGTATGCAGTTTCGCCCTCCTTCGAAATGGTGCGTAATTCACGAGCGTGGAAATCATTCAACAGAGGAATGCTTTTTGGTTCTGAGGCTGAAGGCGTCTCAGACGGTGACAGTAGGTAATGGGTACGTCTATCATCAGTCGGGGGAAGATTCGCGCCGGGTTCAAAGAAACTCAGATTAGTTTCTGAAGTCACAGACACAGCTGTTCATAGTCCCTTCGATTATTGCTGCTTGTCTTTCAATGATGACAATTCAGTGTTTCACTCGAGACAGTTTTATTGCTCTTGGGTGGACACAGGTGCTTCATGTAATATTCTCAGTGAGTGTTGTTATGTAAATTTAAACAAGTTATATAATTTTCCCTTGTTACCTTCTACAGCCACTCTACAAAGTGTTCAAGGTCTCTCACTAGAGGTGATGGGCACTGTGACCCTTCCTCTATGTCTTGCCCTAACTCCAAAGTCTTAAACATACAGCTTATAGTAACACCACATTTTGCTTTACAATGTGATGGTCTTTTGGGCCTAGAATCTCTTGCTACTCATCACATTGATGTAATTCCACAGCACCATGCAATTTCATTAAATGGCGTTCTCTTCCCCGCAATGACAAGTCCAGCCCCATTGCTTGATAAACTTCTGATTTTTCCAAACAGTGAACAGCAAGCCGTTTCTGCTAGTTTAAGCCCTGGCGTGCTTCTTAGCGGGGAGACGAAACGTTCAGTCCCCCCTGCCGGCTTGGTGTCTGCTGTTGTCATGGGAGACCAATATATTGGCTCCACATGTTCTGTTCGACTTGCGATGAGAGTACAAGATGCTCCTGTCGGAAGTTACCTGGTGTCTTTACCTGACACTATCCGTGTAAGTCGCTTGGCGCTTGAGGGAACGCTTTCAGCGGTACGTGTTGATCACATAAGTGACGCAGTTGTCACAAATGTTACAGGGTCCCCTATAACACTTAAAAATGGTGTTTTGTTATGTAGCTTTGAAAGCCAAAATAGTCTGACCTTAATGGATCCTTCACACGTTCTTGCAGCAGTCTCTACAGAGACGAATGTTAGGGAGGACCAGGCAGACATAGTCAAGCAGTTAACACTTTATGTACAGGTATTGGATTTTCCTGAGGCTAAGCCTGATCTTCTCGCGTTGCTTGCGACACACAGGCCTGCTCTTGCCTTACCTGGGGAACCCCTAGGAGTAACAGACAAAATCACTCATCACATTGTGCTCACACATGATGCACAGCCTTCTTATGTACCGTCTTATCGTATGCCTCATAGCCAAAGAACTGTGGTACAGGGCATGATAACGGACATGTTGGATGAAGGAATAATACAGGAGTCTTATTCTCCTTGGAACTCACCTTTGTTATTGGTGAAGAAAAGAGATGGTACTTACCGGCCTGTGCTAGATTTCAGGAAAGTTAACAATATAACTGTACCTGATCATTATCCGCTCCCTGTTTTGAGAGATCTTTTGCAGTCTGTAGGGAAGGATAATACAGTTTTTACCAGTTTAGACCTCATGTCTGGTTTCTGGCAGATTCCGTTAGAAGAGAAATCTCGGGAAATAACTGCCTTCTCAACAAATAATGCTCATTATGAATGACTGAGATGTCCTATGGGTTTGAGGAACTCACCTCTTACATGCCAACGTCTAGTAAACAACTTGTTTCACGGCATTATAGGTGATGGTTTGTTCGTCTACATGGACGACCTCATACTTGTCTCCAAGGATTTATCCAGTCACTTTGAGAAACTTGCCCTTGTTTTTAAGAAACTTACTGATGCTGGCCTTAAACTTAACGTGCGCAAATGCAGTTTTCTCAAGTCACGCATTGACTTGTTAGGCCATGCTGTCGACAAGGATGGAATCCACACGTTGGATTGTAAAATCAAAGCAGTCAAGAATTTCCCAACCCCTACCACCACTGAAAAGGTACGGTCTTTCCTTGGGTTGTCGGGTTACTATCGTGCTTTTGTAAAGAACTGTGCTTCTATTGCTAGTCTCTGACACGAATTTTGAAAAAGGACGTACTTTCACTTGGAATGGTCCCCAACAACAAAGTTTTGATACTTTGAAGCAGGCTCTTACACATGCGCCAATTCTTATATTTCCTGACTACCATATGCCTTTCACTCTTGTGACAAATGCTTCGGCACTAGGCGTTGGTGCAGTCTTGATGCAAACAGTTGAAGGGAAACGCCCTCATGTTGTTGCATATGCCAGTAGAGTGCTTACTGATGTAGAGTCACGGTACTCAGTAACTCACCTTGAAGCTCTTGCTGTGGTGTGGGCTCTTAGCACTTTAAGGAAATTATCTATGGTTATCCCATTACAGTTTACACTGATCACACTGCAGTGCTGAATCTCTTTAAAGGGAAAAACCCCTGTGGCCGTGTGGCCCGGTGGTTCATCACTATTCAGGAATTTGATCCTACTATCAAATATTTACCTGGTGATAAAAATCATGTTGCAGACGCACTTTCACGCAACATTCCAGTAGCAGTGCTCTCAGACACTTCAAATTTCTCTCTACAAGACTTATCAAATGCTCAACGTCAAGATCCTGTGTGGTCAAAAGTGATTTATGCACTAGAGTCTGGAGATGAATCTTTATTGCCTAAATTGTCAGTTCCACTTTTACAGTTTTCAATAGTTGATGAAGTTCTTTGTCGTAATGTTACTATGGACGAGAACACGGTTACTCAACTAGTTATTCCTACCAGTCTAGTGGAAACTGCTTTAAAACTCATTCACGACATGCCTCAAGCAGGACATCCAGGTCGAGACAGAACCTTGTCCGCTGCACGTCGTAAGTTTTATTGGCCTACCATGCGCATCGATGCAGAGAAACATGTAACACAATGTCGTTCATGTGCACAAACCAAGGGTAATACGAGAACTGCTCCTATCCTTGAATATCCTTTACCTGAGTCGTCCTTTGACACCGTAGACATCGACTTATTGCAGCTTCCTCGAAGTCATCAAGGGTCACCATATGTACTAGTATGTGTAGATCACTTCACACGTTTTGTGATTCTAGTCCCCTTGCCTAACAAGTCTGCTATAACTGTTGCTCATGCTCTAGTTTCAAATTTAATTTGTCCTTATACAACTCCTTGAGTGCTCATTTCAGATAATTGCCCTGAATTTGCTAATCAAATTCTTCATAACATTTGTAAGCAGTTCCAAATTAAGCAAACTTTCATTATTGCTTATCACCCTGCGAGCAATGGGCTAGTTGAAAGGACTAATAAGAAGATTCTTGATGTCATTCGCCATTATGCTGGCGAGTTTCATGACTCTTGGGAGGACTGGTTACCTCATGTAGCGGCGTCAATAAATGGCTCAGTAAATTCCTCTACAGGAAAGACTCCACATTTCATTTTGTATGGTGTCGACAAGCGATTACCTTATGATGCGCTTTTGCAATCTCCTGTCCCTGTCTACTCAGTGGACGATTATGCTAAAATTCAACTTAGATCCTTTCAGATCATTCACAGATCAGTTTGAGGAAAACTTAAGGCTTCTCGTCAGGAGATGATGCGTAGACAGCATAGTAAGGCTTGTCCTGCTGCAATTTCCATAGTGATTTTGTTATGAAACGTTCTCCTGAACGCCAAATAAGTTGTGTTTTTAAATTTTTTAGGACCTTATTTAGTCACCAGTAAAGTTCATGGAAATAAATTCATACTTCTTGATCAAACTCATAATACTACAGAAGTAGTACATGTCGATAGGCTAAAGAGAGTCAAACTGACCTCTCATTGACTGACCAAGTCCACTACTTAGGTTAACATGCCTTCATTTTTCTCTCACATGTTCTTATTATTAGTCTTCTGTGTAATACTCTAGTATTATTAGCAATCTGTTAGTATTACAGTATTATTAATATTATCTTACTAGTATCTTATTATTAAGTTTACAGTTCATAATTTTGTTTATGTATTTGATGATGAAATCTTGGTTCCACGGACCAAGAAGGATATAATGACTGTGAGGACACAGTGAGGTGTGGCCGAGCGATGTGCTAGTGTTATCAGCACATAATGTACAAACTTATATATAAGAACCTTCTTATAAGGAACATGTAAACATATGTAACCTTATGTTAAAACCCTAAGCGGTAACTGAGGCGTAATGGCGTGGCGGGCGTGAGATTTCCCGCCGGAACGACAAGGGAGTGTGTCTTAAACCATGGCTACGACAGGTCATGGTTCGTCGAGCCTCTAAGGATTAAACTCATCAAACTACTACGGTGTTTCCTTCCCCCTACTGGAAAGAGACATTGGGAGGTCCTAGAGAGGCTGGCACAAATCCGTTACTTCTTGTTCTACTCTGATTACTAGCCGTAAGAACTTCCCCTACATTTCCTTTATTTAATCCTTTCAACCACTTAAAATCTTCTATCAGATCACCCCCTACTTTACGCCTCTCGAGTGAGTGTAAATTAATAGCTTCAATCTCTTTTCATAACTAAAGTTACGCATCCCCTGTATAATGTTGGTCATCCTTCTCCTCACTGATTCTAACAAGGCTATACCATCATATGATACGGAGACCAAAACTGTACCGCATAGTCTAGGTGAGGTCTGACTAAAGTCAAATAAAAGCTTTAAAATAAGCGCAGCACTTATACTTTTATATAAACACTCCTGGAAATGAATACCAACACTCTATTAGCTCGATTTCTAGCCTCAATACCTTGTTTCCTAGGACGGAGGTCTGAGCTTACCCGCACTCCCATATCTTTCTCACCTTTTGATGTTTTCAGTGATACATTGCGTATAGTGTAACTATAACCAAAAAAAATTCTACCAACATTAATTACACTACATTTATCAATATTAAATTCCATCTGCCACCTGACTACCCATTCAATTAATTTATTTAAGTCACCTTGCCCAATATGTATACATCAGACTGTGATCTAATAATCCTACCTACCTTAGTATAATCAGCCAACTTGATGATATCACTTATAATCCCACTATCAAATTTGTTGATGCAGATCAAAAATAGTTATTGACCCAAACAGACCCTTTTGGCTCTTCACTAACTACCTGCCCCATTCAGATTTAGAACTATTAATTGTAACCCCTTGTTGCCTATCACTTAGCCAAGATCTAATCCAACGAAGAACCTTCCCATCCATTCCATGTGCTCTAACCTTAGTTCGGCTCGTGTGGTACCTTGCCGAATACCTTATTAAGGTCCAGGTATACTGTATCATAATCCTCATCATTATATGCTGCCTCATAAACTTTCCTATAAACACTCAATAATTAGTGAGACATAATCTACCCTTGGTGAACCCATGTTATGAATCATTACCAAACTATGCTTTTCTAGATGCTCTCTAATGTTTTTTGCAATAACATATTCCAATAATTTACCTACCAATGACGTCAGACTAATAAGGAAAAAAAATAAAGCCGTCGCTCTTGTTGTCAATGCGACGGGTGGTCTTGTCAAACTTCGACAAGGTGTATTTTCAGACTTTTCGTTAGCTTTCGACAGACAGGTAGTACCATAACCTTTAAACTTATCTACACGTTTTATCAGTTCGGTAGCTATTGTCACTATTGTGGGATATCCCGAGTGTTGCTGAGTCATCAGCATGTGAACAGCTAGCGGACCATCGCATTGCACGCACTCAGCAATTCCTGTGTAAACAGCTGTTCAACAATTAAAAGACGTCCTCCCTATAAAACACGCCGAGTGGCGGATGGAGGACAGAAACCATCGGTGACGCGACCCTGGTGCTCCTAGAGAAGACTCCATGTGAGTCTGCGTAGGTACACACACACAAGAGTGCGTGTGTGTGTGTGATTGTCACGATAATAATTGAGGCGTCATTGGTCGTTTGTAAGAACCCGTGCCTTTGTAGTGTTCAACCTTATAGTGTACATATATATATTACGTAAAATATATATTTATAATAGTATATTGTCTAACTGATTCATTGTCACTTACACAGCTTATCTACCGCTCGACCACATGTATTCTCAAACACCTTAGAGGTGTACTCTGGGTAGTGAAGGAAGCTACAGCTGCCTCTCGAGAGTGGCATCATTGGCAATCTACCCCTACAGTGTCATTGATTATGTAAGTTATTTGGGTTGAACCCTGTTACCTTTAATAACAAGACAGAAAAGGGTAAGACAATCACAGGTCTTCATTGTTATAACTGCTAAAGCGGGACCGTGATGTTATAGCCTAGCCCGGGGAATCATTATGTTCAACTGATAAAACTAATCACCACATTCGACTTAAACCTGGAACACCAACTGTGTATATTCCAGCTTATCTTCTACCTCAAAGTCAAAGGCTAATTGTTGCTGAGCAAATTTAAGACATGTTGGAACAGGGTGTTATTCAAAATTCCCGTTTCACCGTGGATCTCGCCTCTATTCATCGTTACTAAAAACGACGGACAGTTTAAACCTGTAATTGACTTCAGCGAGTAAATGCAGTCACGGTGGATGACAGGTATGCTCTATCAGTCCTAAAAGACATATTGATGTCATTAGTGCAGGATAAACACTATGTTCAGTCACCTTGATATAGTTGGTGGCTACTGGTAGGTGCCCATGGATCCTGCTGCAAGGGAAATTACTGCCCTTAGCACTCCCAGTGGACACTATGAGTGGCTCAGAATGTCATTTGGTTTAAAGCCAGTCCCTATTACTTTTCAACGGATGATTAAAAGAAAATTTTCCGATATGCTAGGCAAAAATGTATATGCTTACCTTGATGATCATATATTTTGGAGCAGAGACTTGGAGACTCATTTTGCTAATTTGGAAGCAGTACTCCTGAAGTTGAAAGATGCTGGTCTCAAGGCTAAAACTACTATATGGGAATTCCTTAAGTCTAAAATCACCTTTTTGGGCCCATGTGGTAGAGGGTAATGGACTTCATTCGTACAATGTCAGATAAAATAGCTGCAGTTACATGTTTCCCTTGACCTTAGAATGTAGACAATGTACGTTCTTTCATTTGGTTGTGTGGTTAATATATATATTATATATATATATATATATATATATATATATATATATATATATATATATATATATATATATATATATATTATATATATATATATATATATAATTATATATATATATATATATATATATATATATATATATATATATATATATAATATTATATATATATGTTATATCTAACTTTGCAGCGATTGCATTGCGCTTAACAAAACTTTTAGAGAAGGAAGTGCGATTTAATTGGAATTATGTACATGAAAAATTTTTTTGGGGATCTAAAAGTCGCTCTAACCAATGAACCTGTGTTGGCATTCCCAGACTATAACGTTCCTTTTGTTCTTTACACATATGTCTCTGCATTGGGGCTGGGTGCTGTATTAATGCAGACAGGACGCACGCGGAAAAAATCGCGCAATTGCGTTCGCGAGTAGAACTTTACTTCCTGCAGAGTCTAATTACTCAGTAACTTACCGGGAGACACTCGCAGTTGTCTGGGCTCTAAAAAGATTAGATAGATATTATCTTCGGTTATAATATAACCGTATATACTGATCACGCAGCTGTCACTGAGCTTTTTAAGGGAATAAACCTCCCAGGAAGACTTGAATGCTGGATCTTATCAAAACAGGCATTTTATCCAACATTTACGGCAGGTCGAGCCAATGTGGTGGCTGATGCGCTATCTTGGAATGTACATGTTGGAATGCTGACAGGAAAGTCCCCTGTACTTAAAAAAAGGTATCTTCATGAACTAGCTGTTGCCCCAAGGTCAACATGACGTATGGAGTAAAGTTATATATACTCTGGAATCGGGTGTTTCAGTCAAATTTACGAAAGAAGTTCATTCTCTTTCACATTAATTATTATTATTTTTATTTTTATTTTAATAATCCTTTGCAAGATTTTGGCCAAATAAAAGGAAAACCCCGGTTAAACCAGTTTATGATACCTGAGTCATGTGTACCTGTGGTACTGCAACTAGTTCATGATACTGTAATAGCCGATCATCCAGCAAAGGAGAGTACTATTTTTGTGGTCCGCATAAGTTATGTTTGGCCTAAAATGCGGTTAGATATAGTAGATGCATATGTGGCTAACTACGTGAAATGTACCGAACATAATGGTACAGTGCCAAAGGTAGCCCCTATTTGGAATATCCACCTCCTGAGCGTCCCTGGTAGTTTGTTGTTATTGATATATTGCAGCTTCCTTCTAGTCGTCAAGGGTCTAGGTACCTGTTAGTATGTGTAG
Source organism: Chionoecetes opilio (assembly GCA_016584305.1). NCBI lineage: Eukaryota > Metazoa > Arthropoda > Malacostraca > Decapoda > Majidae > Chionoecetes > Chionoecetes opilio. Next base: position 148,694 of record JACEEZ010007459.1, read on the forward strand.
ATCACTTCTCAAGTAATGTAGTTTTGGCCCCTGTGAAAGAAAAAACTGGCAAAGCGATTGCACACGCTCTGATCGCCAATTTTTGGTCCGTACTCAACTCTTATCTAAGAGTTTTATTAAGTGACAATGGAGCCGAATAAAAACATGCGCTTCTGAATGATATATGTGGACAGTTCAACATATGAGAAACATTCACTGTAACTTATCACCCTGCCAGTAACGGTGTCGTTAAGTGCACAAACAGGAAGTTCCTGGAAGCTTTGCGCCCCAATTGTTAATGTCTTTGTTAATCGAGCGCCACAATTGTTGTCCTTGCCAATTGTTAATTGTTTTATGCTTTTTTTACATAACAAAAGACTGGTCAAGAGAACAACAAAAAAAGGTAGCACAAAGCCCGCTTAGTTCTCAGTCCCTATAAAGAAAACAGTAAGATAATAACAAAAAGGGGGTGGGCCAATTTAGTTCGGGAGGTGTCTTGTCACTCTTCTCTTAAAAATAAGTCGTAGGAAGATGGAAAAATAGAAACAGGCAGAGTTCCAGAGTTTACCAGTGCAAGGGATGAAAGAGTAAGATACTGATTAACTCTTGCATTAGAAAGATGGGCAGAATAGGGATGAGAATGAGTAGAAAGTCTTGTGCAGCGAGGCCGCGGGAGGGGGGGAGGCATGCAGTTAGCAAGTTCAGAAGTGCAGTGAGCATGAACATAACGGTAGAATATAGCAAGAGAAGAAACATTGCGGCGGTGATTTAAAGATTGAAGACAGTCAGTCAGAGAAGGGGAGTTGATGAGACGAAAAACTTTAGATTCAACCATGTTTAGGAGAGCTGTATGAAAGGATCCCCCCAAACATGCGAGACATACTCCATACATGGGGAGATAAGGCCCCTGTACAGAACAAGCAACTGGGAGGGAGAAAATAAAGGACGCAGACGCCACAGGACACCTAACTTTTTGGAAGCTGTTTTAGCAAGATGTGAGATATGAGATTTCTAGTTCAGAGTTTTAGTAATGGATAGTCCAAGAATGTTCATTGTACGATAAGGAGATAGTTATCTGGTAGGTTTTGTCGAGTTTGGGGAGGCGGTAGCGGAGTGGTCAGCGTCTCCGACTGGCGTTCTCGGCGACCCGAGTTCGATCCCTGAAGAAAACCATAACCTTTCTGCACCGTCGAGTGGCCTAAGAACACCCAGATGCCCTGCCCATCAACTCTACCTTCGATTGCGAGTGCATCGGAGGACACAGGGGGGCGGCATGAGCCTCTAATCACAGGCGTCACTATAAGAATCCTGCCTGCGTAACAACGGGCAAGGACCAACCATCAGAGAACTCTAGTGAACCTGCAGAGCCTACCATCTGAGCCCTGGGTCACCACTGCCTACAGGTGATATAGGCAGAAATGTTAAAAAAAGAAAGAAAAAAGAAAGAATTGGTGAAGAAATTAGGTTTTTGAGGCATTGAACAAAGCAAGGTTTGCTTTGCCCCTGTCAGATATTACAAAACAGATCAGAAGTTAGGCGGTCAGTGGCATCTCCATGAATCACTTAGTTTCTGTTGAGTTGGACTTCTAATAAACGACGTTGAAAAATGCAGGGTAGAATCAACAGCGTAGGAGTGGATAGGGCTTTGAATTAGACTTAGAAGATCATTAATGAATAATAGAAAGAGAGTGGGTGATAGGACATAACCCTGGGGAACACCACCATTGATAGATTTAGGAGAAAAACAATGTCCGTCTACAGTAGCTGCAATATAACGGTTTGAAAGGAAACATAAGATGAAGGCACAGGGAGAAGGATAGACACCGAATGAGGGTAGTTGGGAAATTAAAGATTTGTGCCAGACCCTATCAAAAGCTTTTGATATGGATATAATATTAGATATGTTTTGGCAACAGCAAATGTTTCATCAAAACCCCTAAATGAGGATGACCAAGATTCAGTTAGGAAAGCTAGAAGATCGCCAGTTGATCGCCCTATACGGAAACCGTACTGACGATCATATATAAGATTGTGAGCAGATATATGCTTAAGAATCTTCTTAACAATTATAGATTCAAAAGCTTTAGAAAGGCAGGAACTCAAAAACTATAGGACGGTAGTTTTAAATATTAGAACGGTCACCCTTCTTAGGAACAGGTTGGATGTGAGCAAACTTCCAGCAAGAAGGAAATGTGGAAGTAGATAGACAAAGACGGAAAGTTTGACCGGGCAGGGTGCAAGCACAGAAACCAGTTATTGAGAACAATAGGAGAGGCTCCGTCAGGACCGTAAGCCTTCCGAGGATCTAGGCCAGAAACGGAAAAGAAAACATCATTACGAAGGATCTTAATAACAGGCATAATATAGTCAGAGGGTGGAGGATAAGGAGGAACAACCCTTCATCAACCAGAGTGAAATTTCCAGCAAGGGTTTGAGCGAAGAGTTCAGCTTTAGAAATAGATGAGACAGCTGTGGAGCCATCTGGGTTAAGCATAGGAGGGAAACATGAAGTAGAAATATTGTTAGAGATGTTATTAGCTAGATGCCAGAAGTCACGAGAGAAAATTTGATTCAGAAAGATTTTGACATTTTCTATGAATGAAGGAGTTTTTGGTAAGTTGAAGTAAAGATTTGGCATGAATACGGGCATAAATATAAAGGGAATGCGTTTCAGGAGATGGATGATTACGGTACCGTCTGTGAGCCGCCTCAGCTGTGCTTGATAGCTAGGAAGATTGGTTTGCTCATGTTGCTGCGAGCGTAAATAACAATATTTGTGAGTCAACAGTTCAAACTCCGTATTTTATTATTTGGGGTGTGGAGAAAAGACTCCCGTATGACTTGCTTAGTAGCCATCAAAAACCTGCGTACAAGTTGATGATTATGCTAAGTGTCAACTTAAGGTATTCTCTGAAATATATTCCGGCGTCAAAGAAGACTGCTATGTGCTCCCAACAACACCTCCGCTCTGCTCCCGTTCAAATCCGATTGGTGACTTATATTAGTAATGATTATAGTCCGGGTAGGAACTATACATTGGCTCCTAAATGTGTGGGTCCTCCGTATTAA
>JACEEZ010007460.1:0-47394 GCA_016584305.1 Chionoecetes opilio
CTGTATATAAAAAAAGATTTTTATATGTATTTTTTTTGTAAAAAAAATTTTTTGTATATATATATATATTTTTTTTTTATAATATTTAAAATATTAAAAAAATTATATATTATTTTATAAAAAATTTATAATATAATATTATAATTTTATATGTATAAAAATATTATTAAATAATATAATATACATAAATTTTAATAATAAATATAATAATAAAAAATATACATTATTAAATATACATAAAAAATTTAATATATTTATAAAAAAATTATATATATATATTATATAATACTTTTATTATATATAAAATTTATTATATATATATAAAAAAATATAATAAAAATTTATAATTAAAAAAATAATATAATATATTATTAATTTTAATATTAATATTAAATACAATAATATTTAATATCTATATATATTTATAATACTATATATTTAATTCATTAAACCCAATTTTTAAAAATTTTAAAATATATATATACATATATATATATATTACATATATATATATAATATATATATATTATATAAAAATAAAATATATAATATATCATATATATATATAATAATAATAAAATATATATACATATATATATATTAATAAATATATAAATATAATAATATTAATTTAAAATACATTAAATTTTTATTTTCAAATATAAATACATATTTAAATATATACATAAAAATATTAACATTATATATAAAATTACAAATATTATTAATAATAATAATATATATACATTTTAAAAATTAATACATATATAATAAATATAATAATTATAATATTTTTAAATATTTTAAATATTTTATAATATTAATTAAAAATATATAAAATTATTATTATATAATAAATTATTTTTAAAAAAATATTAAATATATATAATATTAAATATATTCTAAAAATTAAAATATATTATAATTTTTAATTATTTTATATTATATATAAAATTTTTATTAATATTTTTTGGATAAAAATTATTAAAAATATAATTAATAATATATATATATAATTAAGAAGGGAATAAATAATATTAAAAAATAAATAAAAACAATAAAAGTTTTAAAAAATTAGAATTTTTAATAAGAAAAATAAAAGATAAAAAAAGAAAGGATATAAGAATAGAGAAAGAAAAAAATAAAAAAATAATATAAATAAAGAAAATTTTTAATTATAAATTTAATAAATTTAAAAATAAAAAAATTTTAAAAATAAAATAAAATAAGAAAAAAAAATAAATAACTTTACAAATAAATAATATATACATAATAATACTATAAACATAAAAATATATAATATTATACATATAATTAATAAATAAAAAAATATATACAAAAATTTTTATTACATATATACAATTAAATAAAATATTAATTATATAATACAAAAACATATAATTTTTTAAAATAATAATAATATACTTATACATAAAACATATATATTTTTAATTAAATACATATCATAAATATACAATATATATTAAACATATACTTTTAAAAAACATATAATATATATATACTTTTACATATAAATAAAAAAAAAAAAAAATATACAATTATAAAAATACAATATAATATTACATATAAATAATATAATTTTAAAAATTTTATATACATAAATATATATACATATAATTTATATATATTACTTACATATATATAATACATATACATTTTATATATACATATACTATATATATACAAAACAATATATTATACATATACATTAATAACATATACATATAATATACTATACATAATATTTTACATTAATTTTATATATACATAACATAATATATAATTACATTAAACATATAATATAATATACATATACATATATATAAAAAATATACATATATATATACATATACATATATATTAAAAATTTAATAATATAAAATATACATATAAAATATATAATATATATATACATAATATATATACATATATATATAAAACATTATATATAATAATATATATATATACATATAATATAATATACAATATATAAAAAATATATTAAAATTATCTTATAAAAATATATACATATATATTATATATATACATATATATATTTTTATAAAACATATATAAATATTTTAAATTTACAAAAATATATAATACAATTATAAAATATATATAATAAACATATTTTTTATATACATATATAAATTATATCCTATTAATATATATAAAATATAAAATAATATATATAAAATATATATATATTACTTATATATATAATAAAAATATATAAAATATATATATATACATATTATATATATATATATATATACATTTTAAAATATATATATATATATTTTAATATATTTTTTTTTTTTACAAATAATAAACATATATATATTTTAATATAAAATTTTATACATATATAAAATATATATTATATATATAACATATATACATATACATACATTATAAATTACAATTATTATATCATATAATAAAATAAACCCCTAAAATTAAAATAATAAAACATAAATAACCATAATAAAATATAAAAATTTAAAACAATAACAACATATACACATACTTTATACATATACATATACTATACCATAAATAAAATCACATACAATACCATACATAACACATACAATACAATCATTACAATACACAACATTTTACATATACAATACAATAACATACATATACAATAATTACTATACACATACTATACAAATACATATACAATCACATACTAACAAACATATACATATACACTACATATACAATACATATAACATATACATATACAATATATACATAAAAATAAAAAAATAATAAATATCAATAAAATTTATACATATAAAAAATTTTAAAATATATACATACATATAAAAAAATTTATACATACATATATAATATACATACAATAATTATACATACATTATATTATATACTTTTACATATATATATTTTAAAATAAAAATTATATTATTTACATAAATATTATATACATACTTTTAAATATATCAAAATAATAATATAAAAATTAAAATATATATATAACATACATAATTAAAATTATAGTTTATATTATTATATGTAGTATATATATTTGAGTAAAATTATATATGTATTATGTATATAATTATGATGTATAATGTATATATATGTAATGATATATGTATAATAGGTTATGTATATATAGGTATAGTATATATATGTATATATCTATATATTTTATTATGTATATATATGTATACTATATATATATGTATACGTATATATATAGATACGATATATATTTAACGTATATAATAATATAACTTAATAATAATAATATATAAAATATATATATACATATAATATATATATAATATATTTTAATATACGGTGACTAGGGAGGGGGACAGCTTGGTCAAACACCACTATGGGGGGACGCATAAAAAGGTAAAGACCCCTGGTCTACGATTACTTTAAGGAGAATGATAAAAATAGTTGATATGGAGATGGCGCCGATCGCGAGCCTTACTCTGGCCCGGCTATGTAAATCAAATACAACTGATAAGAGATTAATACACACACCCGTCGACACAGTGTTTTGTATATGCAGTAGTACTTGATAGGGCGGTATGGTTTATGTCTGTGTGGTGTATTGTTGATATAGGATGGTGGTATGTATGTATGAAGTTTTTTTTTAACGTTACAAAGTAAGTATATTTTTACTACAGAAACAAACTCCAACTGTTCTGCTCATCACTTCTTATATCTGAACATGTCTGTCAGGGATCATTGGCTCGACAGACCGTGCCAAGCGACCACTTTTATGTACTTACTGATGTTAATTTACTATATGGGCAGAGTAACTTTACTGTTAGGCTGTACTTTAGGGCTTACTTAGTTACCGCCCGCATGTCTTTAAATAAATTATATTATAATAATACATAAAGGATAATTTTGGTTTGCATATATAAAATAACTGTTAGGGCTCCGCGCCGCGGGGCATATGGCGCCGAGAAGGGGGGGAAGGGAAATTTGAACACAGTGCAGTGGTTCACGGGGGTGTTGATCTACGTCGCTCCTTTTTTAAGAGGGGCGGCACCCAACCCGGCCAGTGTTTTTATCCGATCGGGGTCGCTGGTACCTTAAAAGGGGGGGGGGGGGGCATTGACAATTACACCCGGTACACCTCTACCTAAGGCGCCTTGTTGGGCTATCTCCGTTGTACCGGGAGGGTCATCGTGGACAGTGGCCCTGTAAGCTTCCGGGATACGGGGGGCTTACCTCCCAGGCTAATAACGCCCGCATGCCTGGGGGTGCGACCCTGCCCCTTTGTCCCCCCGAGGGTCCCGTGTCTTGATACAGGTCCCGTCGGCTAGGGCCTCGGGCTTAGTCGGCGCGCGCCGGCTGTCAGTGCACTGTCGTCGATATAGTACATCACCAATCTAGCTTGCGTCACCATTCAGGAAGACCTGTGTTTTGAGTACTCAGGAGGTCCTAAGATCCTGTTGCATGGTGTCGTCGTATGCCCCGGGTTCCGGGGGGTGAAACCCAGGGGAAGCCTCTGAAGTGAGGTAATCTAGTAGGGCGTTGTAGCAGCGTATAGTTTCAATAGGCCTCCCGCCCGGCCTGCCACTAGTGGTCGCACGGCCCCAGCGTCCCAGTTGGCTCCCCAAGGGCCTGGAAGAAGGCCACAGAGGGAGTTAGGTGTGTGAGGTGACTTGCATGGTCTCGTAGAGTTGCACTTCCCTACCCCCGGGGGCCCAAAGTAGGGCGCTCCTTCGTCGCCTTGTTTGGGGCGTCGGGGATTCCCTGCGGTCCCAGAAGGAGAGCCATCAGGGCGGGCAGTTTTGCAGGGACGTCATGATCTCGTAGATTTTCACTTCCGCCCCTGGGGCTATGCAGGGTATTCCGTAGTCGTCCCGCCAAAGCCCCGTCGTCCCTGGGGCCCAGGTGAAGAGCCACAGGGGCAACGCATAGCGCCACTATTTGCCCCGCCGTCACCCGTCCAGCCAGCCACCTGCAGTGCCTGAAGCGTCAGCAACAGCGAGAGCCAAGGGACGTCGCGCTGCCTCATGCCACCGCTATGACAACATTCACGTCAGCGAGGAGACGCGTGCAATTGTTGATTGCATCATCGTCCGCATGATGCATGTTATGAGGAGGCTCCTCCACCGCCCGGAGCTCGCCCCTGCCACCGAGGAGGAAGTTGACGCCCTCCTCCTCGAGGAGATGGAATCAGCCATCAATGATAGCGGCCGTCAGTCACGACCACCACAGAGGGATCCAGGCCAGCATTACCTCCTCCCAGCAGAGAACCATCGTCCACGCGGACCACGCTGACAACGACACCCCCCCATGCGGCACCGCCGGCGGTCGCCCCCAGGCTCAAGGTGCTGCAGGGGAATGCCCAGGGCCTCCGCCCCAAGAAACATCAGGTGCTGCAGGCCATCTTCGAGGAGGACCTTGACGTGGTTCTCCTACAGGAGACGCTCACACCTGCTGACTTTAAGTGACGCATTGCAGGCTACAGTCTCCACTCGCTCCCTGCCACTGAGGGCACGCGTGGCTGCGTGACGCTGGTGAGGAGCGCCATCCCTCACCGCAGAATCATCACCGACCCGGCGCACTGTGGAGATGGCGTGGAGGCCTTGGCGGTGGAGCTGCACGTGGGAGGACTCGACCTCACTGTGTACAACCTGTACAGGAGCCAGTGACACCAACTGGAAGCAGGGGAGCTGCTCACCATGGCATCGCACACTAGCCTCCTAGTGGCGGGCAATTTTAACGCCCACCACCCCATCCTGCAGTCAGTGTCGGCAACCAACCTGACGGGTCGTCACCTAGCAGAGTTGCTCGAGGAGGTCCCTCACATCCATCTCCTCAACACCGAGGAGCCCACCCACGTCCGGGGGGGGCCACTGGACCTCACCTTGGTGTCGGGTGACCTGGCGGCCGGCGCATCGTGGCAGGTGCACCCTACGCTCACCATTTGACCACTACGCCACCCTCACCACCCCTCACAGCGGCGCCGCCGATCCCGCCACGCCCTCCGCCGCGATGGAACACAAGAGGGCGGCCCTCGGGCAAGTTCAAGTTTCCCCTTGACGAGTGGTGGGTCACTTACGGAGCCACCCGGCGCCCTGCACCAACAGGAGAGGGACCTCACGGCAGCCCTTCAGAGGGAAAGCCACGCAGCCATTCCTAAGTGCTCTCCGGGCCGCCGCCACCGCCCCGACTGGTGGTTCTACAACGAGGACGTCAGGGAGCACGACCACCGAAATCACCTGCACAGAAAGCTGTATAAACGACAGCCCAAAAACCCCACCAACCTCGGCTGTTGCAGGATGTGGTGACTCGGCTGCAGGTGTCTCAGCGGGCCAGGGGGGGCCAAGTGGTTGGAGTGGTGCGCCTCCTTCAACCAGCACACCTCCCTCGGCCAGCTGTGGAGGAATGTCAGGACAGCTTCTTGGTTTCCCCCCGCACGGGCCCCGCCGCCCACCCACTCCACACCGAGAGGTGGAGAGGCTCATCGGCGTGTTCAACCGCGCGATGGCTCCAGGCCCATCTTCCTCCTCGCACACGCCATCTCAGCAACGCTTCGACAACACTGCGTCGAGGCTGTCAGGGAAGCGCGGGGGGAACCTGACTGGCGGACCACCTCTTCACTTTCCAGGAACTGTTGTCGGCGGGAAAAAAAGGGCGCGACACAGCTGCAGGGACGGACGGCGTGACTTTCTCCATGCTCGCTCATGCCGGGCCGGGCCGGGGACGCCGCGCTGCTCGCCACGCTCAACCCCGTCTTGGCTGGCAGGTTACCTGCCACCAGCGTGGAAGGAGGCCGATATTCAGCCCATCCCCAAGCCCAGGGAGCCCACCCAAACTCAGGCCTATCTCCCTCATCAGCTGCACGGCTAAAACAGCCGAGAGAATGGGCTCTCGCGACTGCAGTGGCGCGTGGGAGCCCAACACCCTCACGTGTTGGCTTCACCCGCGGCGTGGGCACAGCTGACAGCCTCCTCACCCTGCTGACTCAGGCCACAACTGCCCCACAGTCACAGTCTTCCTCACCTTGAGAAAGTGTTCGAGCTGGCCCAGTCCTCACGCTATTTCGCCACCCTCGCGAGGAAGGGGATCCGGGGAAGACTGCTTGCCTGGCTCGAGGACTACCTCCAGCCCCCGTCGGGCCAGAGTAAGTTCCAGGGCCACAAATCCCGCTACATGGAACTGGAGAACGGGGCGCCCCAGGGCGGCAATCCTCAGCCCGTTTTCCCGTTCAACCTGCTGATGGAGGAGCTGGTCGCCCTGCCCTTCCAGGCTGGCACCGTCCTCGCTCAGCTACGCCGACGACCTGGCCCTCGTTGTCACGGGGGGGTGACAGGCTTTGCAAGACGCAGCGCGCTCTTCGACCTCATCACCCGCCAAGTGCGAGAGCTGGGCCTCAAGATCTCGGCGCAGAAGTCCCGGGCCATGACTATCAAGGCAGCCAACCCAGCCTGTCAGCTGCGCGTCCAGGGCATCGGCCTGGCCTGGACGGACTCCTACCTGTACCTCGGGGTGTGGCTCGACAGGCGGCTGTCGTTTCACGGCGCAAACTTGCTACCTGAGGGAAAGGACGCAGGCCAGGCTGAACGTGATGCGGGCCATGATGCGGCCCTTACGCCGGTGCCACCTTCTCTGTCCTCCGCCTGTACTACGTGCAGGCTGTGCCTCCCTGGTGGATTATGCACCCCTGTTCTCATCGCGCTCTCCCCCAGTCAGCAGGAGCGGCTCGAGGTGCTCCAGAACAAAAGCCATGAGGACCATGCTGGGGGCTCCCAGATGGTCCAGCGTCTGCGTAATGCAGAGCGAGACCCGATTGGTGCCCCTCGCCACCAGGGTGCATGCATCATGGCCTGTCGCGTGGCCAGAGTCTTCCGCCGCGACGTGGAGGGCGTGGCGCAGAGGAGGACTCCGGCTGGCCACGAAGCAGGGCATCGAGTGCCTGCGCGGCAACACGTGGCTCATCAAAAACCTCGCTAGCCACCACAGCCTCATTCACGCGGGGATCAAACCCGGGCCGTGGCGGGAGGCCGATGTCCCCGCCCCACCTAAATGCTCCGCCCCTTGGGGGCCCCCCGCCGCAGAGTTCACCCCCACGCAAATTGCCTGCGTGCAAAGCCATGTGCACCATCCGGGAGCTGCGGCAGCACGCGCTGATGGCCATGGCCCAGGTCGCCGAGCGGGACAGCCGTGTATACTTCACTGACGGCTCGGTCGACCCGGATAGTGGCAGAACAGGTGCCGCGTTTGTCACGGGTGGGACAGAGATGTCTTGGCAGACGTCTGACAACTGCTCCACACTCCAGACTGAGCTGGTGGCCATCCAGCACGCCCTCGAACACACCCTGCACCGCCGGGAGGCAACTGTGGCAATACAGTAAAAGCCTTATAACTCGGCACGATAGGGGCTCTGGCCCTTGCCGAGTTATTAAATGTGCCGAGTTATGCAATGCCCTCCTCTGATATAGGTTTAAAAAAAAAAAAAAAAAAAAAAATAAAAAAAAAATAATAATACAGTAGTGTAAAAGCATAAAAACTACACTTACCAATGAACGGGTAGCAGCAGGCATGTAATCCAAGGAGAGGGGAGCCTTGTTGTAACATGTAGAAGATGTTAGGGGGACTCAGTCGCATTTTAACACTGGTATCACTTTAATCACTTTATAATCACAACTCTGTACTGTATTGTATACAGTACTGTACCTGTACAACTTAATTTTACATCACTTGAGCACTTAATTACTGCAACACTATGCCCTGTCCATTAACTCTACCTTCGACTGCGAGTGCATGAGAGGACACAGGGGGGCGGCATGAGCCTCTAATTACAGGCGTCACTATAAGAATCCTGCCTGCGCCACCACGGGTGAGGGCCAACCATCACAGCCCTCGAGTGAGCCTCCGGGGCCTACCATCCCACCCATGGAGCTCACTGCCTACACACGCTATAGCATAGGTGTAAAAAAAAAAAAAAACTTATCTTTGCCATGCCGAGTTATATCAAATTCCGAGTTATACAGTGCTGAGTTATAAGGCTTTTACTGTACACACCGACTCCTGGACGGGGCTGCAGGCCCTCCAACAGCCGCATCCCAAGGACAACGTGAGGCTCATCACCACCATCCTTGGCAGCCTACAGAGCCTTGGCGCGCAGGGAAGGCGTGTCAGGCTCAACTGGATCCCCAGCCACGTAGGGGTCCGAGGTAACGAGGCGGCGACGTGGCCGCCAAGCGAGCCGCCAGCGGCACCAGCGTCACCATGCACGTGCCTCCCAGCTTACAGCAGCTCAAGGCGCAGGCGAGACGGGCCGCAGCACACTGCGCTCACCAGACACACCGAGAGCTGGAGGCCAGGAAGAGGCAGGCGGCCTGGTACGCTGCAGCCACCGACTTCCACCCACTGGACGCCACCCAGCAACAACCCAGGGCAGATGGCGCACTACTGCAGCGTGTGCGTCTGGGCTACTGCACCAGAGAGGAGCTGCAGGAGGACTTCGAGGGGCAAGTGTGCGACCACTGCGAGATGCACACCCATCGCCCACTGGTGTACTACCTCCTGTACTGCCCCGCCACCGCCCCCCTGAGGCCCGGCCCGGCCCCCGCCGCCCAGCCTGCAGGTGGGGGGCTGCTGAGTGGGCGTGAAGGCAGGGCCGCCCTCATGGTCCGTCACACCCCGAGAGAGTTGGGGGTGCTGCGAGCAACGCCCCCCGCTGACACATCACCAACACCCGGCCGGGTGATCAGTGACACAGGTGACTCACCGTCACCACGCCTCCACGCGACCCTCCCGTAGCTTGACGGGATAATCTCCTCACCGGCGGGCTGATGCCCGCTTTGTACTTTTTTGCTGCTGTACTATGTGTATTTATGTACATGCTTGTACTGTATATATATATGCTGTATGTTTTAATTGTACAATAAACCTTTACAAATCAAATTATATAATTATCATAAACATATTTACCTAATTTTGGCTGCCTCCCACAAGCGGTGAGGCTAAAATGATATACATGAGTGGGGGAAGGGCCGGGAAGCCACGAAGCAATTAATCACCTTTTTATGGTAGGAAGTCCAACGTCGGTACTCGGTAATAACACCAAAGACAATCAACAACAAGATACCTCACTCCGGGGTGCCGTGCTGTGGTGCGCATGAAATCGACCTCCGCCGTGTGGCAGGAGTTAACCAGTCTGCTAGCCCATTCACTTGCTGCATATATCATATCAATGAAAATTTTATAGACTACGGTTTATCAGTATATATGATATACTGTTACCTTCGTAAATGTTTGTTCTATAATATTATCAAATAAAAATAGTAAAACACGCTAAAGAAATGCCATTACGAGACTGAAGAAATATGCATGAACTTATCATTCATTTCATTCTTCATTCTTCACTTATTATTCACTTAAACTCTTCGCCATTTAAAACTTTGCGAGTCAACATTTACCATGAAACATATCAATAGAAGCGCAATTTTATTAGCACATTTAATTGATATATTTCGTTTACTGATAAATGAATTAGAACCATGCAATGACATAAATACATTACCGTTAACTAAATAAATAACATTAATCGGGTAATTTTCCCGATTGATGATGTTATTTATTTAGTTAACACTAATTTATGCACGGTGCTAATGCATAAATTAGCACTCGTCATGTGTCATAAATTAGCACGTCATAAATTAGCACTCGGCACACACACACACGTGGGGTTGTGTGCGTGTGTGTGTGTGTGGGGGGGGGGGGGGCTTTTGCAATCAGGGGGAAAATGTAGTTAAGAAAGAGAAGAAACTACATATCAATCCATAATATATTTACTACAATATCTCGGTAAGTGTAATTTTAAGCGTCTGGTTGATAACAATACTGATAATGGTATATTTTCATGAGCATAATACCTACATATATTGATTAGAACTTGATCGTGTAGTTTCACGGATGATCTTTAAGAAAAATTCAAAATTTTCAGAAAGTTTGTCAATGTTTTTATTTTCTCATAACTGTTTGTACACTGTGGATGCAACAAAAGGCAATGATGCAATAGTACTTACTGATACATTTAAAAGCATAACATCATCACAGATGTTTGGCTAAAAGTAAAGATGGGGCCATACGCTATGCTGCGCGTGGCCTCGGTGCTCATCTCCGTGGCATTAGCCCTTGAGCCTGTGGTGGGTGACAACCCGCTACCCCGGGACACGGGGCTAGTGTGACATCCGGGTTACCACAGTTACCTTCCCCAGGTGCCAAGTGCCTCCATGGCATAGTGGCTAGCGGGCCAGCTACGAATACGCGGGCCTGGGTTCGAATCCTGGCCATGGCAGTCGGCATGCAGCCCAACCTGCTGTTCATCCTTCCTTTCGGGATGGTCTATAAATGGGTACCTGGAGGTAACTGCCAGTACAAATATCTGCCGACTCCCTCGTCCATCATGAGCCTCACATGTACTGCATCCCACACTGAGCAGCAAGTGAGTTGTACATGGCAGTCACGCTGCTTCTCTGGGTTACATGTTAAGATCTGCATTATTTTCCTAGGTCAATACTATTATACAGGAATGTCAAAATTAATGAACATTTCAAAAACTTGGCACATGGCTTTCTCAGGCTTCATCCAAGACCTAAAGGCCTCTTTTCTTGTTGTGGATTCCACCTTTGTGAGCCACTAACACTCATGGCACCTTGATTATTGCTACTGTGGAGAGAGAGAGTGTCCCTGGCAAAATACCCTTAATGCCATCGTCATATTATGATTCACTGTCACCCAATTACAATATACAACTACAAAACTTTGCTCTCATCGCAAGCCATAACATCATTAAAGGTGATAGGCATTTTGTAAACAATCTTAGGTAAAATTCTAGTGTTTGCCATACTCTCCCACTTCCCCCAAACAAGTTTGGGGCCCTGTGGAATGCGGGGTTTTCGGTGGAGAACAAATATTATGCGTCGAACACGTAATTCAAGAGTTGTGTAGAGGTTAAGATTCCTAGATCTAGGGTAATCCTTATATCTAGAGAAATTTTCCTAACCAAAATTAACCTACCTAGCGGGGGGGGGGGGGGGGGGCTTGACCCACAGATACCTAACCTAATCTAACCTAACCAAACCAAATATAGCTTAAAACCCAACCTAACCAAATCTAACCTAACTAGCGGGGGGGTTGGGGGTTTCTCGACACTTCGGTCATCATTCTGTGAGGTTCCCCACGTCTCTGGACTCAAAGAAATCTAATTAATTTTCCCTAGATCGAGGGAATTTTTATAACTTCCAGAACTCAAAAAGTATGTGGTTGCGACGATATTTTGTACACCAGCCATATATCCTGCATGCCCCAGGCCCCAAGCTTGTTTTAGGGGAGAGGGGGGAGTATGGTCAAATACTAGAATAATATCCAATCTTAATACTCAGCATCCCAAAAAACGAAGACTATTCCTCTTAAGTCTTACAATATTATATGATAAAATATTATTTTAATCTATCACACTGCCCCGATTTACAACTATGCACTGATACCACATGTCAAACACCCCATATTTTCTGATGGTATAATACTGTTAACTATCATTATCCTAGGTTTTCCCTTTGCTCAGCTCCCATAAGCTCGTTCATACTTATAAACCCCCTAAAATACGGATGCTATTCAAGATCACTCCCTTTAACCTTCCAACCTCATCCATGCCATCCTGTCAGTCATCAATTCTATTTTTCACTCCTATTACTTTACTCACTCACTTCACAATCGTGTATTTTTTGGCATGATCGATCTACTTTACTCACTCACTTCACAGGTATAAGTTTAAATTCCTGTCTTCTTTTTTTTTCTTCTGTCTTTCAAACATTACACACCTTCTCATATCTTCCTGTGTTCCAATCCTTCAGTCAACACAATCTATCTCAACACACCTCATACCTTCCTGCCATGCACCTCCTTAACACATGCCTAATCAATGACCTAATTCTTCTTGTCTGTTAGGCCAGTGTATTTCAGTATGTTTGTTTATTACTTTGTTTATGTTTGTCTTTACTCTCACTCTTGACTCCATTCACACGCGACTATCTTACACTAACCCCTTGAAGCCCAGAAAGTGATTTACATTGTAACGTGGTTACCATTAGACTATTTTAATGGATGTAAGCAATATTTTATAGATATGATATGTTTAGTATCCTTGTTCACTAGCTACAGTAAACCCTTGATAAACTGAACAGAGTTTGGTTTATGAGGGGCGTCGTTCAGTTATATGTGTTCAAACAAAGTTAACAGTATGTAGCCAGTACTGTAGAATAAAATATAATTTTGTACAAGGTAGTTCAATGGAGTACCTAGTCCACACACAATGAGGGCTGAGTGTAAACTGAGACGCACGGGCCAGCCAACATGTTGGTCGGCTCACCAATCGCCGCATATGCCGAACTAGAGTTAGGTATATCAGAGGCTTGTTCGAAGGCAACAAGGCTTTCGGTTTAACGAGGGTTTACTGTATCTGTTATGTCAGTGCATTCCAAAAGTGTGTTTCAGTATGTTTGTCTTGACTCTCACTCCTGACTCCAATCACACGCCACTGTCTCACATTAAAGGTCTTCTTCATTTCTCTAGCTGGTGACCTCAGAGAGTAAATTGCTTGCCTTGGAATGCTATGAATTTTCAGGCTAAATGTAAGATCTTTTATATATATATTACATTATATTACATAACGATATCCTTCAAAATCTATCACTCTTACTCCACACTCTAACAAACACTTCACAACCCAAACAAGTTCCCAAATGTTGTTCCTAACCTGAACCGACCTGAATATAAATGACTTTGTAATAAAAGATATTTATATAAACTTAACTGTAACAATAAACACTAACTATTTAACAGGTTGGTTCAGAACTCTTGTCGTTTGAACCAGCACAGGATGGACACCCACACGACCTGACATGACCCCACAAACACCACCCTGGCCTGGGGCGGCAGGAACCGGAAGTTGAGCAGGGAGACCGGCACCCAAAACACACTGGCCGTCTGCAACATTACAGGTACAACATTACTATAGAAGCCTTACTGAGAGGTACACATTACTATAGAAGCCTTACTGAGAGGTACAACATTACTATAGAAGCCTTACTGACGGGTACACATTACTATAGAAGCCTTACTGAGAGGTACAACATTACTATAGAAGCCTTACTGAGAGGTACACATTACTATAGAAGCCTTACTGAGAGGTACACATTACTATAGAAGCCTTACTGAGAGGTACACATTACTATAGAAGCCTTACTGAGAGGTACACATTACTATAGAAGCCTTACTGAGAGGTACACATTACTATAGAAGCCTTACTGACAGGTACAACATTACTATAGAAGCCTTACTGAGAGGTACACGTTACTATATAAGATTATTGATGTACAGTACTTTTAGATCAATTGAATTTATAGACTGAAACATAAGAGCATAAGAAAATAAGGAAGCTATAAGAGGCAAGGAAAAAGAAACAAGTTGAAACACAAGGTATAACATTACTATATAAGTTTACTGAGAGGTACACATTACTACATAAGCCTCCCTGTGTGCTTGCCTATGACTTAAATTTCTTCGAGAGGAGTGACAAGACACCTCCCAAACTAATACACAGTATAATATAAGCCTCCCTGTGTAATTTTAGAGCAATTAAATACACAGTAACTTAAATATGCAAAGAGGAGTTTCCCAAGAAATAACTTATGTAAATATTATATTTGTACAGTTAAAAATAAGATTGATATTAACCCCTTCACGCCCAGATCTTTCCTTTGATATATAAAATTGTCTGGTGTTGTTAGCCATACAATTACGAAAAGTAACTGAATATACCAAATAAGCTAGTGGACAAGGATACTAAACAGGTCATATCTAGAAAATATTGCTTATATTAACTAAAAAATCATCTAATGGTACCCCAATTACAATGGAAATTACGTTCTGGGCCTCAAGGGGTTAAATCACCCATAATGTTTTTGTCGTGACGGCCACTTTCACTCTTGTAATCTGTCGTCTTCCTCCTACTCTGAGAATCACAAACATCAATTATCTTTATTGTACTGTATATTTTTATTAATAATTTGCTCATAACTTTTTCTGTGTTATCTTCTGTCTGTAATGGATAATGATCTGTCACTGTTGGAAAAGCATTGTAATAGCTCATGCTTCTTACAGAGGACAATGCAGAGGAGACACCAAAACGAGGGTGATCAGAGGAAGTGAGTGAAGGAAGGAAGGAAGGAATGAAGGAAGCCCAGTGTTACAAGCCAGACTGTGACTCGGAGCTCACACCGAACCTCCGCCAGATAAGTTTTTCCTGGTATTCAAAAACTCGCACACATTCTTGATACAACACGACAACACTGCCCTTATTTGCTGACACACACAGTGACACTTATTGCTGACACACACACACTGCCACTTATTGCTGACACACACACGCTGCCACTTATTGCTGACACACACACACTGCCACTTATTGCTGACACACACACACTGCCACTTATTGCTGACACACACACACACACACTGCCACTTATTGCCGACACACACACTCCCACTTATTGCAACACACACACGCCACTTATTGCCAACACACACACTGCCACTTTTTGCCACACCACACGTGCCACTTTGCACCCCACACATGCCACTTTTTCCCAAACACACACACTGCCACTTATTGCCAACCACAAAACTGCACTTTTGCCAACACCCCCAAACACTGCCACTTTTGCCGACCACACACACTGCCATTATTCCCACACAAAAACTGCCACTTGTTGCCAACACACACCCCTGCCACTTTTGCCACACCAACACACTGCCACTTATTGCCAACACACCCCTGCCACTTTTGCCAACACCCCACACTGCCACTTTGCCAACACAACACACTGCCACTTTTTGTGACACACACACACCTCCCATTTTGGACAACACACACCCCCTGCCACTTTTGCCGACACACACACTGCCACTTTTGCGACACACACACCATGCCACTTTTGCCGACACCACACACAACACTGACACTTATTGCTGACAACACACACACTGACACTTATTGCCGACACACACACACACACACTGCCACTTGTTGCCGACACACACACTGCCACTTATTGCTGACAAAACACACACACACTGCCACTTATTGCGACACACACACACACTGCCACTTTTGCCGACACACAACACACTGCCACTTATTGCCGACACACACACACACACTGCCACTTTTTTGCCGAACACACACTGCCACTTATTGCTGACACCACACCCCCACACACAACCCATTTCATGGCCAAACACACACACTGCCACTTATTGCTGACACACACAACACACACTGCCACTTTTGCCGACACACACACTGCCACTTGTTGCCCCAACACCACACACTGCCACTTGTTGCCGACACGGCACACACTGCCACTTATTCCCGACACACACACTGCCACTTTTCCCGACACACAAAACTGCCACTTGTTGCCGAAAACCACACACACTGCCACTTGTTGCCACACACACACAGGGCCACTTGTTGCCAACACACACACTGCCACTTGTTGCCAACACACACTGCCACTTTTGGGCCCCAACCACACACACTGCCACTTATTGCCGACACACACACACAACACACACACTCCCAAACTTATTGCCGACACACACACTGCCACTTTTTGCCGAAAACCCCACACTGCCACTTTTTGCCGACACACAAACTCCCACTTATTGCCGACACACACACTGCCACTTATTGCCCACACACACACTGCCACTTATTGCCCACAAACACACTGCCACTTTTCCCAACACCACACTGCCACTTTTTGCCGACACACACACCACACAACCACACTGCCACTTATTGCCGACACACACACTGCACTTATTGCCCACACACACACTGCCATTATTGCCACACACAAACACTGCCACTTATGCGGACACACACACTGCCACTTACAGGGAGGTCCGTTATACGAGCATTCGGTATACGAGAATCCAATGATACGAGAGTGTAAATTGGGTCTATTTTCAATTTTACGAGATTGAAAATCCAAAGATACACATTCAAACTGGGGTGAGTAAAATTATCAAGTTCAAAAAGTGCCCCTACCACTCCTGGGGGGGACAAAGGGGGGTTTGGTTGACCCCAGTGAGGTCACCCCTAGCAGGCCGTGACCTGAAGGGTAATTAAGCATATGGCGCGGCCTGAAATCTAGGGGTAATTAGCAGGTGTCGGCCCAACCTTGGGGTTTCCCGTCAGGTCACCCCTAGCAAGGCGTGACCTGAAGGGTAATTAAGCAATGGCGCGGCCTGACCTTTAGGGTAAATTTGCAGTGTGCGGCCCAATCTTGGGACCCCTACCTTCTCTTGCATCACACGGCGTCCCCTACATTACAACGTCTTTTTGCTTGTTATGCATGTTGTAGTTTAATTAATGTGCAGTTATGTTATTTTGTGTGCTATTTTCTCTTTTAGAATGCTTTTTTACAGAATAGGTAGTACAGTGTGGGTAATATAGACGCTGTGTGTTGTTGTGTTTGCTATAGTTTATTTTAGCTTGAAAAATTTTTTTTTTTTTTTTTTTTTTTTTTTTTTTTTTGATGGGGTCCTGGAACCAAACCTATATTTTACCATTAGTTATGTGTTTCGTTATACGAGATTTCGCTTTACGAGTATGCCAGGTGGAACCTAACTGCTCGTATCTTCGGGACCTCCCTGTATTGCCGACACACAATACACACTGCCACTTATTGCTGACACACACACTGCCACTTATTGCCGACACACACACTGCCACTTATTGCCGACACACACACTGCCACTTTGCCGACACAACACACTGCCACTTTTGCCGACACACACACTGCCACTTTTGCCGACACACCCCACTGCCACTTATTGCTGACACACACACTGCCACTTATTGCGACACACACACTGCCACTTATTGCTGACACACACACTGCCACTTATTGCCGACACACACACACTGCCACTTATTGCCGACACACACACTGCCACTTATTGCCGACACACACACTGCCACTTATTGCCGACACACACACTGCCACTTATTGCCGACACACACACTGCCACTTGTTGCCGACACACAATACACACTGCACACACCCTAATTCAAAACTTTCCCTAATCAAACACTGATGGCATTGACATTAGAAAACAAAAACTCGCACACTTCTTGCAACAATACGACACACACAGTTCCGGCTTGCAAGAAGAAACTCTGCCATCACACAAGACACTCCATAACTACCATAGCTCCATAACACTCCACTACCACCCCATAACCTACCACTATCACTTCCATAAGCTCCCACCCCATCACAACACCCCCACCAGGCAGGACTAGGCTCACAGTACCAGGTCTGTTACCGAGTCACACAGATACGTACTACAACAAAACCTCTCATATTCGGACTAATTGGGCCAAGGAGTGGTCCGAGTAATGCAAGGATCCGAATAATGGGGGATTATATATGGGGGTATTTAGATATGTAAAAAAAAAAAAAAAAAAAAATTCTAGGCTAGGAAATAAAAAAAAAAATCTAAGGCTAGGAGATTTCGACCCCTAAAAAAAAAAAAAGGTCCGAATAATGTCAAAAGTCCGAATAATGAGGGTCCGAATAAGAGAGGTTTTACTGTATAGTCGCACTGGCTTAAACAGGCAGTCTGGGTGGAGTCGCCTGAGGCCTCCAGCTGTATAATATTTACCGTATGTTATAATTGTATCAATACGTGTACTATATCTCTTTTGTGATGCCTTTTACAAATATCACAAAAGTTAAGCTCAATTATTTTCAGTATGTGCAATAGCGCATTCCCGAGTGCCCACCCAGATGCCTGTTTAAGCCTTTAAGACTATAGTGATTGCCAGGATATTCAGCACAGTGGCTGTCAATGCCCTCCCGCCTCAAAGACTCCAGTATGTTCTGATTAATTTCTGGGGCAGTGACTGGTGCATGAAGCTTAGTGTAGGATCTGTATTATTATTAGTGTATCATTTTAGTTTATTTAGTTTATTTAATTTTAATTTAGTATTAAAATATTCGTGTATTATCATGTATATTAGTGTTTTATCTTATCATTAGTATACTGTTATCTGATAGTTCAACTGTTTTTGAATGTAGGTCGTATCAAATTACGAGTTGTGTGTTGGACATGCGAGGCCATGACAGCACCACTGGTGAAGCAAGAGTCAAATTATTTTCACAGGCATCCTGTAGCTCACTAAATTGTGCAACATTTCAAACATCATTTCATGTTTCATTCACACAATTTAGTGTTACAGGACGCATGTGAAAATTATTTGACTCCCGCATCACCAGTGGCGCTGTCATGGCTTCTTACATCAGACATGCCACTCATAATTCAGTGCAACCTAAGTGTAAGAACATTTCAACTATCAGATACTATACTAATGGTAACACCAACCTTCGTTCATTAGTCACTACCTCAAAAATCAATAAAGAAAATAACCGGTACAGTGTACTGCAACACCAACCCGAGGATGATGACCCGGACCTCCACGACGACTCCTCTCCTCCTTTCATCACACCCCGTCCCCAGAGGCCCGAGCCCCCTCGAAATGCGCCCCGCAAGCCGGTTGTGCCCGTGACATCGGACAGAGGCTCTGCCTCTCCAGCCCCACATGCTGACCTCACCCACTCCACGATTGAGGTGGACATTCACCACCCGCTGTCCTCCCTCTCTCGGGAAAATGCCCCACCTGCCTCCTCTACCCACCGCGGCGCCTCTCTGACGCAACGCCTCCCTGAACCACTGCCAACCACGCCTCATTTCCAGCCCCCTCCACTTCCCGTCCCATCCACGCAATCGAGACATAATGTCTTGTCTCAACTATTTACCCTCCTCATGGAAGCCTTCAACCTCCACCAACAGGGTGAGTCAGTCCCTGCCATACTAGCCCGTCTTTGGCCAGCTCTCTCCTCCGTTCTCTGTCTTCCTCCAGTAATGCCCCTCTCCTTCCTCCAATGGAATGCCAGATCCCTCCCAAGAAAGACACACGAGCTTAAGACCTACCTGGGAGACACATTCCCTTCAGTGGTAGGGTTGTGTGAGACGTGGCTCTCCCCCCACCTCTCTCTAAACCTGCCCGGATATACCATCCTCAGAAATGACAGACCCAAAAGGCGGGGGGGGGGTTGTCCCCCTGGCTTTTCCACGACACTCTTAACCTTACCCCCCTTGCCCTCCCAAGTGGCAGCAAGGACCCCTAGAAGTGGTCCCCCGGTTTTCCCACAGAGCGGGCTGCCCCCCGTGGCAGTCTGCTACAACGCTGAAGGGGCCACCTACAAGAACTTGAGTATTTTTCACTACTTCCTCCCCCTGTTGTGCTGGGTGATTTAAATCCCCCACCACAAGGGGGGGGAAAACCTGACCTCCCTCTCCACCTCACCAACACCTCGGGAGGCATTATTCTAAGTCTCCTTGATCGCCTCGCCTGTCCTTCTATCACCCCCGGGTCTGCCCACCGTTACCACCTCAAAATGGACCCGGCACTGTCCGGGACATTTTTGGGGGCCCCACCCTTTCGTGCTTTTGACCGTCACCATGGCCCTTACATGGGAGTGCCCACCTTCCCCCCCTTTGCCTCCCCTTCCCTGCCGTCACTTTCCGGCCTCCCGGGTGCTTGCCTTTTGGGTTTTCCGCCTTCCGGCCCCGGGGCTTTTCTTCGAGAAGGCACTTCAAGACCCCCGGAAATATCTCCTTCTTCCCCGGGATGAAGCTGCCGTTCCTCTCACCTTTCTGGAAGACGCTGGAACGGCTGCCTTCGTCGCTCCCCCACGCCGGCCCCTCCGTCCGGGCAAGGTCCTGGTGGGGGGAGGAATGCGCCCAGGCGTTAAGGGCCCGTAGGAGAGCGTGGAACCAGTGGGTCATAGGCCTACATTGCGCTTGGGGGAATACTCCCGGTTGTACCATATTGCCAGGACCATCCTCCTTCCCAAAAGGGGAAGGCAGGGGGCACCCACTGCATTTCCCTCTCTCCATCTTCCCCCCCCAAGGTACGGGGATTTTTTCCCACTAGATGGAGGGCACCAAACGCCGCCTCCCACTGCCCTAAAGGAGGGGCCAACCCCCCCCGGATGACCCACAGAAAGCTGTTTTGCTCGCTTCTTTTCCCACGGCGTTTGGGTCTCTGCCCCTTTTTTTACCTTAATCCCCTACCTCCGTGCTGAAATCTTGATGCATTGTCTCCCAGGTGTCCCCGCCCTCGTCAGCCCTTTCAAATGGGAGCTTGATCAGGCCTTATCCCCCTTGAACCGGGGAAAACTGGGGCCCCGGAAACTTTCCTATGAATTCCGCTTATCTAACACCCCCCTTGAAGGGCCCGTTCACTACCCCCCTTTTAAACACCATTTGGGGCTTCGGGGCATTCCCCCACTTGGGGAAAATCCTCCCTTGCTCCCATACCCAAGCCTGGAAAGGGACCCCCATTTCCCTTTGCATACCGCCCCGATCGCCCTCTCCCCGCGTCGGAAACTCCGGGACCCGGTTGGTGGCCACTCCCCTTTTGGTGGCTAGAGGATGGTTCTCCTACAAGAAGAGAAGGGGTTACCCCCCGCAGGAGCACCTAGATTCCTGGCAAAAACTAGAATTCACATCTGCGCCCCCTCCCGGGGGAAGGGGGTCGACCTCGCTCTTCATAGACTTGGAAGGGGCATTCGATTCTGCCTCCCATGACGGACCTCAAAATTTAGCTACCATGCACTCACGGGGCCCACCCCCCCGGTTGCAGAATTTTTGCGGGGAGGACTTTCCGCTTGCTGGGGGTCCCTCCACCTCTCCGTCAAAATCTATACGGAGAGGATGCCGCGGGGATCCACCCTTTGCCCTGTCTCTTAAACATCCCCCTTCGACCTTCACATCCCTCCCCACCCCCACCCCTTATTTATCTGATGATATTACCATCATCACCGGGCCCCAACACTCAGATCCAGAAAAAAGACACCACGGAAGCAGCCTCTGCTTTGGCTAACGGGTAAAGGTTGAGGCTTTTTGTCAATGCATCAGGCCCCTCAGTGCTTCACACTCGAGCCTGCCCACCCCACCAACGTCGCATTAGGGCTCCCAGTTCCCTACTCCAGGACACCACATTTCCCTTTGGTTGCGGTTGGGTGGTCCCCGGCTTACTGGTCTCCACACGTTTTTAAAACCTCCGTGCTACTTGTAACAGGGCCCAACATTTTGAAGAGGGTTTGGGTTGGGTCCGCTGGGGGGCCCGTCGGACCTCCCATGACATACTTCAAGCGGGAATCAGGATAAACTTCAAAATGGAGCAGCATCTAGGTGGCAGCGCCTTTTACCCCAAAAAAACTGGGCATTCTAAAAATGCAGCCCCCGGGTTTCCCTGGGGGGAAGAGATCCTCCCCTCATCGCCCTTCACGCGGGGAAGCGGGCATCCCCCCATACAGGGGACAGGAGAGCGGTCCTGTGCCAAAAACACCACCACATATGTCCCTGCCACCAACCCCCCCCCCTTGCCGCACTCAGCCCCCTTGGGTAGATCACACACCCCCTCTGGCTTCCTGGAGACGTCAGCCTCTAATAATTCCGTGCACTGCTGGCCCACTTGTGCTGCATCTTCCACACCCCCCCAGCCCACACTCCCCACCCCCCTGGGACAACATTTTTCCTATGGGTTTCCCCCCATATCCCTGACCTTTCCCTTTCCCCCCAAACACTCAGCTGGCATCATGGCAGCAACATTTTTCGAGAACTGGACCTGTCCCTCTACCACCATCACCTCAAGGTCTCACTGACGGCTCCCACTCCCCCCCCCTTTTTACTGGCGCTGCCATCTACGATCCCCCCCTCAACCTCTGTAAAAAAATGGAGGCTGCGTCCTGACGGCGGAGCTTTTTGCCATCCGCCAGGCCCTGGCTTTCCTCAACCCACCTACACCTGTACCAGGGGTGTGTCTACACGGCTCTCTCTCCTCCCCCATTCCTCCCCTCCCTTTGCCCGGCATCCCCACTGTCCTCGCACACACCCTTCAACGGTACTCCCCTCACGTCAGTGGCAGTGGGCGGGAGATTGCTTGCAGTGGGTGCCTTCCCCCTGCAACACCGGGGCAACGAGGTTGCTGATGCGCCGCCCAAAATAAACCCTCTCCGAGGTAAACATCACCCCCCTCCCGCTGCGCTCTCCACCGCAAGCGCTAAACTCCAGAAAATGCCCCCTGTCTGGGATAGATCCCCGACGCCCCCCGTGCACCCCCATGGGTCAATACCGCCCCAAATCCTCCCCGCACCATGGATAAGAAAACGCCCGCGTCTTAGATGTCCCTCACCCGCTGAGGATCGGCACAAACTCTCACTGCAGCCCGCACGCTTGAACCTCACGCCCGACCCGTAATGCCCCCGGTGCAGGAAAGTCCGGAGTCGATTGAGCACTTCCTGCTGCATGTCCTCGTTCCACTCCCACCGACAATTTTACGGGGCAACTCATCGCCCTGAAAGTCACCACCTTTGACCCCCCACCCCCTGGCCGCCGCTGCCTCCCCCCTCCAACGCCCCGCCCCTCATCCGCCCACCTGTGCCTTCCTGAGGAAAAACTAAAACCTCGGGGCTGTATTACTTCCGGCTGTAAAACCGGCGAATATCGTCGTTCGACATTTACTGCCCTTCAACAACAAACAAAAAGAAATACCGGGGCATTTCGGGAGAAGTAAATTTACAGCAGCATATACTCGCCGCACGTTAAATTGGCGAAAATGTTGCCCCCCTCATCCCCTTCCGAACACACGGGATTGGCTGAGGTGTTGGGGGTTTAGGGCGAACGAGTCACATTCTCACCCCAAAACCTCAGCCAATCCCGTGGGTTCGTTTTGGGGTAGTGGGGGACACAT
The DNA here is from genome assembly GCA_016584305.1 of Chionoecetes opilio. NCBI lineage: Eukaryota > Metazoa > Arthropoda > Malacostraca > Decapoda > Majidae > Chionoecetes > Chionoecetes opilio. The sequence goes on from JACEEZ010007460.1 coordinate 23,942, forward strand.
TTCGCCCAAATTAACGTGCGGCGGGGTAGTTCTGTCAAACTTGCTTCTGCCCCCAAATGCTCCGGGATTTTCTTTATTATTTTTGAGGTAGTGCTAAGAACGAATTGGTGTTACCATTGTTGTATCATAGTTGAAATGTTCTTACACTTGGGTTTGCACTAATTATTTTTTTGGGGGTTAGACGGTTATGATCGCTTCCAACTATTTATCCACTATTCCCTCAACCTTCCCATGCCCAAGCTGCAATCCTCTTCAATTTTTAATTTACCGATTCCATTTATGTAGTGGTTGGGGGAAGGAAAACAGACCAAAACAGGAACTATATTATTCTTATGTTACAACATTTTTTTCCAGAGGGGTGACCGCCTACAGTGGGCAGCGTGTGTACCCCTGGGGGACAGAAACCCTCAACAACCATTCGCCACTGCACTAATCTGGGCCAGGCGCCATATATTACTTATTTTTACTCACTACAGACTTGTATGTCCCAATGGAGGCATGACAGTATTTTATATTATGTACCCGTCTTCAGGGGCCCACACTAATCGTAGGATGCTAAAAGTTTAATTTTTGGCACCTGGCGACAAAGGTTGTTGGGGGGAGATTGGAGCCCGCCGATTTGCTTGCCCCCCTCCCGACCTTCCCACCCAATGATTTCAGCCGGCCTCCGAGATATCCTGGCTTGGGTCTAAAGTTTTTGCCATCACAAAGGGTAGGGGGATTTTCATGCTTTTAAAATGTTGTACTTTTTTATTCCCAAGACCAGATGATATTCAGGACAACGAGCCTTCATACTGTTCGTATACATTGCTAAATATCAGACAAAAATAAAATTCCCCTGTAGGGCTGGAGATTATCACACGGGTTATCAGCCCACTTCTGCGTACAGATAGACAAAAACCTTGCAAATTATACTACCAAGTCTAAATCCCTCAAAGACTCCCCGAGATAACCAAGTTTTTTTTTATTTTTAAAACCCCTTCGCACCCAGATCTTTCCTTTGCTAATAAAAAATCTTGCATACAATTTAGAAAGAAACTTAATATCCCAAAAACTAGTTAGTCTTTAAAGGGGATACAAAACATTTTCATATCATAAAACATTGTCAAGTCACTAAAACTTTCTAATATCGCACATTGAAAATGAAATTCTTCTGGGCCTCGGGGGTTTAAAAAAAAGGGGGACTGCAAAAATGTTGCTGTGCGGTTGAGCATTGGTTTCTACAGGGGGTAAAAAAGGGAAAAAAAAAAAAAATAAAAAAACCTTATTCTGGGAAGTCTTTGAGGTATTTATGACTTATACTTTTACTATTTGAAAGGGTTTTTTTACTCTATACTGCAAGTGGTCTGATAACTGTGTGTTAAACGTCCCAGCCTCAGGGAATTTGTTAGCTCATGATATGCAGCACTTTCACGAACACGGTGGTGGTAGGCTCAGTTGTCCCATTCTTCCCATCTTTTTCCCCTTGTTTTTTCCTCATTATCCACTAGGTAGGTTTGAACCTGAAAAAATATAAACATCCACACATTGAAGACAGGTTTTTCTGCACCCCCATGACTCTAGGGTTCACAACTATCAATTTTTGTCATCCGGGTAAGTTTCCATGCAACCCCCCTGTGCCCTTTTTTCCGCTAATAATGCTAAAAAAAGTCTGATGAATAAACTATAAATACTTCTTACTAACTTCCTCTCTTTCTCTCCTTTTTAAAACAAATAGGAGAGCAGAGCCCTATAAGGGGATTAATGTGTGTATGATCTACAAATACTGATAAAAACCCTCTTATTATGTAAAAGTTGCCCATAAGGTTTAAATGAACCGGTTTCTGGATTCAATAAATTTCCGGCCTTTTTTTCTTTAATGTGGGGCTTTTTCCTCCCTTAATTCGTACATAAAAAATACTGGGTTTTGCATCTATTGAGAGAGAAAAATCCAGTTTTAATGCCGTCACCTCATAGACAAACTGCCCAACCATTTTTCCTACTTTTCAGGAAATTTTAAAAAAAGTCATTTCTTTAAATTTTCTATGGGGTCAAAGTTTTTTGGGGAAATTATGACCCCTCGGACATACCCAACCTACCCATACCCAACCATACCCCTACCATACCTATACCCACACCCTAAACCCATACCCACACCCTCCTATACCCCACATATCCCCTGCCATAACTAACCCCCACCTACCCAACCCACACCAAACCCCTGCCATAACTATACCCACACCATACCCCCCGCCAAAACTTCCCACACCATACCCCCTGCCATAACTATACCCACCCATACCTTGCCTAAAAATACCCCCACCATACCCCCCGCCCTAACTATCCACACCCTACCCTCTACCAAAAAATTTTCCCACACCTACCCCCTGCCAAACTAAACCCCACACCATCCCTCTGCCATAACTATACCCCACCATAAAACCCCTCCATAAAATACCCACACATACCCCCCTGCCATAACTTACCCCACCCAAACCCCCTCCAAACTATACCCCACCATACCCTCTGCCATAACTAACCCTCTGCCTCTATCCCACCCCATACCCTTGCCATAAAATTACCCCACCATATCCCCTGCCATAACTATCCCCCTCCCCCAAAATAACCCACACCATACCCTCTGCATTAACTATACCAACCATACCCTCTGCCATAAATATACCCACACCAATCCCCCCGCCCTAACTATACCCACACCTACCCTCTGCCATAAATTAACCCCCACCAACCCTCTGCCTAAATTACCCACACCATAAACCCTCGCAATAACTATACCCCCACCATACCCTCTCCATAACTATACCCAAACCATATCCCCTGCCATAACTATCCCCCCCACCCTACCCTCGCCATAAATATACCCACCCCATACCCCCCTGCCTAACTATACCCACACCCTTCCCCTGCCATAAATATACCCACACCATACCCCCTACCAAATATCCCCCTGCCCTAAATAACCCACACCCTACCCTCTGCCATAACTTACCCACCAACCCTCTGCCATAAACTATACCCACACCAACCCTTGCCATAACTATACCCCCCATTCCTGCCATAACTAACCACACTACCCCCCCCCATAAAAATATCCCCCCTGCCCTAACTTACCCACACCCATACCCCCGCCTAACTATACCCACACCTACCCCCCCACCTAACTATACCCTCGCCCTAAATAACCCCCCAAACCCCCCTCTGCCATAACTATACCCACACCATACCCTCTACCATAACTATACCCAACCAACCCCTCCATAACTATACCCCCCCCCATACCCCTTTCCCTAAATACCCAACCAAAACCCCCTTTCCCTAAATATACCCACACCATACCCCTCTACCATAACATACCCACACCATACCCCCTACCATAACTTACCCCAAAACCCTACCCTCACCAAAACATACCCCCACCATACCCTCTACCATAATATCCCCCCAAACCCTACCTCTGCCCTAACTATACCCCCCCATACCCTTGCCAAACTATACCCCCACCATACCCTCTGCCTAAAATATACCCCCAAATATCCTGCCATAAAAATACCCCCAAAACCTACCCTCTACCATAACTAACCCACACCATACCCCTCCATAACTATCCCCACCATACCCCCTACCATAAATATACCCCCTGCCATAACTATACCCACACCATACCCCCTGCCATACCTAACCAACCAAACCCCTCATAAATATACCCACACCCAAACCCCCGCCTAACTATCCCACACCATATCCCCTGCCATAAACTATCCCACCATACCCCCCCCAAAAACTATAACCCCCACCATTTCCCCTGCCCAAAATATACCCAACCATACCCTCTGCCCTAACTATACCCCCCAAACCCTACCCTCTACCATAACTAACCCACACCATACCCTCGCCCAAACTATACCCACACCATACCCCTCTGCCATAAAATATACCCAACCCTACCCTCTGCCCTAAAAATACCCCAAACCTACCCTCACCCACCAAACACACCATACCCCTTACCATAACATCCCCCCACCATACCCCTTTCCATACCTATACCCACAACATACCCTTTACCATATTTAACCCCCAAAATGAAAAGTGATTTTTACAAAAAATCTCAAACCAAACCAAAAAATGACACCTTTTGTTTTTCATATGGAACTAACTATGGAAACTAGGAAAAATGACAAAAGAATCTTAACTTTAAACTTTTAAAAATAAATCTCAAACCCCTCCACCGAGACAAGACAAAACAACTATATATACCATAGAGCGCTACATGAAGAAAAATTTATTTACAAAAATCCAGAAATCCCGGGAAAAAGCTTTTAGCCCGTTTTTTTAAAAAAAAAAATATAAAAAAATGACCTGAACTGCAGCCAAATGATCATAACAAAGGCAGCCAAGAACAGTTTTTTTAAAGATTTGCTGGAGTGTGTGATTTTAAAACTTAGATAGAAATAATAAAGCCCAAAAGGGAGTACAGTTTTAGTGTTTCTTTCCCCTTAATTAAAAATCTGGAAATCTTACCGTCAAAAACACACTCCCACTGCACTAAGTCCCCAGGCCCATATTTACGTATTTACATCATACAGAATTGTATGTGCCACTGAAGACAGGTACTAAATAAACTACTGTGCATGCCTCCATGCACTCAAATCTGTATGATGCTAAATTCTTAATACAGTATATGGTGCCTGGGGATATTAGGGGCAGGGGGACTATAGTTTGTTGGGGGGAAATAAGTTCTTGACAATACAGTAAAGGATGACAAATTTAAAACATAATAGTTTTGACCTCCACCAGTAACCAGGGTCATCTGTCACACTCGGGCAAGCAAATCTATCCCCTCCCCCCCCACACACACAAAAGCCCGACTTTTTTTTAAATCACCACAAAAATAGGGAAGATTTCTTCCTCCATTCTTCCAGCAGATCTTCCTTCCTCTCTAATGCACTCATGCCTGTGGGAATTTGGCCTTAAAATACTGAAAAATTAATAAAAAAAAAAAAAATGTGTCGGAAATCTAGAGAGGAAATGAGTGCTTATTTGATACTTAAATCCCTGAATATTATAGGAAAAAATAAGTGTGTTGTGTGGGTGTGTGTTGTGTGTGTGTGTGTGTGTGTGTTGTGTGTGTGTGTGTGTGTGTGTGTGTGGGTTTTGTGTGTGTGTGTGTGTGTTGGTGTGTTTTTGTGGGTTTTGTGTGTGTTGTGTGTGTGTGTGTGGTGGTTGTGTGGTGTGTGTGTGTGTGTGTGTGTGTGGTTGTGTGTTGTGTGTGTGTGTGGTGTGTGTGTGTGTGGGGTGTGTGTGTGTGGTGTGTGTGTGTTGGGGTGGTGTGTGTGTGTTGTGTGTGTGTGTGTGTGTGGGGTGTGTGTGTGTGGTGTGTGTGTGTGTGTTTGGGGTGTGTGTGTGGTGTTGTGTGTGTGTGTGTGTGGGGGTTGTGTTGTGTGGTGTGGTGTGTGTGTGTGTGTGTTTTTGGGGTGTTGTGTGTGTGTGTGTTGTGTGGTGTTTGTGTGTGTGTGTGTGTGTGTGTGTTTTTGTGTGGTGTGTGGGTGTGTGTGTGTGTGTTGTGTGTGGTTGTGTGTGTGTGTGTGTTGTGTGTGTGTGTGTGTTGTTGTGTGGTTTTTGGGGTTGTGTGTGTTTTGTGTGTGTGTGTGTGTGTGTGGGGGTGTGTGTGTGTGTGGTGTTGTGTGTGGTGTGTGTGTGTGTGTGTGTGTGTGTGGGGTTTTGTGTGTTGTGTGTTTTGTGGGTTGTGTTGTTGTGTGTTGGTGTGTGTGTGTGGTTGTGTGTGGTGGTTTTGGTGTGTGTGGTGGTGTGTGTGGTGTGGGGTTTTTGTGTGTGTGTGTGTGTTGTGTGTGTGTGTGTGTTTTGTGTTGTGTGGTGTGTGTTGTGTGTGGACATAAAATTACGTATATAAAAGGGTGGTTTGCTAGGGTTGCAACTATAGTCATAATTGTTAAAATAGCGAGTTTTTTGTTAGCACGTTTATATGTTTATGCCGCCCGCCGCGGCGGGAACCAATGGGAGACCCCCATTAATCAGACGTCTTGATGTCACACTGGTGATCACTGACAATTTGACACGGGAGTCACAAGGGAAGGGCAGTCATCCCCAGCGCGCGGGAGTGCAGAGTGTACAGGTTTTTAACTTGGTAGCAGAGCGTAGTTACACAACTGCAAAATGGCGGTTCACTAAAAGGGGCCCCCGAAAGGGAGCATGATGAAGAATACGAGGGGTGGAGGAGGATTAGGGTGGGGGTTGTGAGATAACCCAAATTTGAAAAGAAGAAGCGTGGCGGGAATACTCTGTCATTTTCCCCGGGGGGGGCAGAAGTGCATCGTCGGAAAATTTAAGACCAAGTTGGGGCAGAGGATGGCGGGGAAGTGTTATTGAAGGACTGGATGAGTGTTTTTGGTCGTGAAGGAAGAAGGAAATTTGCAGCATTTGGGGCTTTATATGCCTACGGAGAAAAGAAAAGGCAGAGTTTAAGGATTTGTTGTCGATTTTTGAACTACGTACCGGGGGTTTTCAAAGCGGGGTTTGAAGCTTGTGTTTCGTGTGGCCTTCTTTTATTGGCTTCATTTTTGTAGAGGAAAAGAGAAAAATTAGTCAGCCAACACGGGTGGTTAATACGATAAATGAAGGCGACGCTAACCGAATTTTTTCGAGGGTGCAAAGGGGCCCCGAGGCGCCCACATACAGAAAAAATCAAACCTTTATTTGGGGGAAAATGAGGGCACTTTTTGGGAAAATTGAGGAAGCCTGTTTGGGGGCAAAACCATCGGGGGTAAAAGGGGTTTGGGGGGCCCGAAAGGGCTATGCCCGTGGGCGGGGTAATAGTGGACGTCAAAGACAGGATAGGAGGGAAAAAAATCCTAGGGGGGCATATGTACAATATCCAAAATTGCTATTTGTGATCGAAATCACGGGGCCCGTGATTCCCCGACCCCTACGAAAAAAAAGGGGGCCATGGTGGGTACTTTGAGGAACCAGTGAACTTATTGTGGGCTAGGTGAATGGTAAAAAAGCGGGACTTATTAAAAAACAGTGGTGAACAAAGGGGTGTGCCGTTTTTATACAGGTTGTAAAACATGTGTGTGGTTCACTTTTGGGCTCGAAGCGATGTAAATGGGTTGATGAATTGAGCGGGATTTTGAAAGAGGAATGTTTTCTAATTCCGTTTAAATTTTGGCAATGGTTTTTCTGTACTTCCTTCAAGAAATTTTAAGTTTCCTGTTGTATAGGGAATTGCGTCCCCAATGGACCTCTGAGTGGTGAACTGTAATTTACCGTTGTTGCTGAGTAGATCGTCATGAAAAGACCCGGGGAAAAAAAATGAAAACAATGTGAGACAAATCAAAAAAGGGGGGAAAAAAAGGGACGTCGTAAACACGTACACTCGTCAGGACACTTCTGGTGCCGTTTCGGCATGAAAAACGGGGGAAGTTAATATAGCTGAGGCCCCCGGGGACTCTACAAGGACGGGGACCGGAAGAGGGCTTGAAACTTCATCGTCTTTTTGACCCCTACAGCAGAAAAATTGAAGAAGCTTGTGGGATGCGAATAAGGGACTCAACCGGGGAACGGAGGTTTGATACGTGACAAATGACGTGACGTGTGAAAACGGATAAAAAACCGACCCCGAGACCAGTGGTGAGTGTCCGGGCTAGCTTTTTAACGAGGGATTCCCAAGGACTAATCGTGGGGGAAAGAAGATTTTTTGGGTATTGGACCTGTATAAAAGATATTGTAATCTGGTTGTTCCAGACAAAAAATGCAGCACTATATTGGGGAAAATTTTTTCCGGGTTTGGGTTGTGCATTTGGTGCCCCGGGGAAAAAATCTTACAGATAAGGGCTGTAAATTTTAAATTTCGATATAGGTCTTAGGTGGGCTTAAAATTTTAGTTTATAACACGGCAGCTAAAACCCCTTTGGGATTGGTTTTTTGAGAGTTCAATGCTGTTTTTGGGGGGAAATGGTAAAGAAAGATTTTGGCGGATTGTCCGGGCTGTGATTTAGATTTTCTCGGTTGGGCTGGGGCTGCCGGGTGCACGTAAACATCTTCGGGGTTACTCCCCCCAAACCAGCTGGATTTGGCCAAACCCTGGGTTTCCTGGAGCCTTTTTGATAATCTACCGGGCCGGCGAGGCCACACCTGCAGATATGGGAAAGGGATAACCTGAATGCATTCACGCGGCACGGAGACTTTTACCGTAGCGGAATTATTTAAAGGCTACTAGAGCCTTGTCTAATGTAGAGACAGCGCCCCCGGGAGACCCATCGGAGATATGTTTACTACAAGCGTCTAAAAAGTAATAAGGGCGCGGACCGGGTACCATAATTGGGAAAGACGGAAAACTTTTTTTGGGAAAGCACGGTGGAATGGTGTTGGGGTCACACTTCAAATTTTCCCACGGCACCGCCCATTTGATCCTCTGCAGTGTCAAAGAGGAAGTGTGTTCACCCAAATACCAGTGCTCTCGAGCTCCTAGTGTGGTGGTGTGGGGAAAATTTTGGATTCGGGGATTTAGACATACTCGGATGATGACGACCATCCTGTGAAATTTTTGATGTTTGGGTGAGGGGGGGGGTGGCTGGGATGCCACAACGGGGACGTTTGGGAGACGGACACGGGTGCGGTGCCTGGGGTTTTTGTTGGGAATTCCCGTAGTAGAGTTAAAGCGGGCAAGGATAAGGGCGTTGAGAAAGGGGGTGGTGAGTGGTATCGGGAAAAAATTTTTTAGTCGGGGGGGGAAGGCGACTGGGCGATACTCCCAAATGCTACCCAAAATTTAAAAGGATAAAGATTGGAACTTTAATTTGGGTGGTCTGGCAGAGTTTTACGTCGTGGGAAAAATGGGCAGGCGACAGAAATGCTTGTGTTTTTTAATACGATGGGTGGGGTGTGCTGGAAAAAGAGATTAGAATTGGAGCCAAGGAGGTGTATGAAAGGGGAAATTGGGTCAACAACTATATCTGTACGTTTTGGGGGGTCACAGAAAAGCTGAAGGAAGGGGAAAAAATATTGTGAAACACGCTTGGTAGCCAGGGGCTTTTTGGAGGAACCCTAGGGCGCGAAGAACTCTCCCCATGTTAAAGGGGGCTGTCCCTTTTTGGCAAAGGGACTCGCCTAGTAATGGGTTGGGGGTGCCCCACAAGGGGCATAAACTCGTACCCCAAGGGGAAAAAAATGAGCGTGAAGGTACCTGATACCTCCTCCTGAGTTTGACAATGGGTTATTGTGGGGCGAGGAAGCTTGTATGGTTTGGGGCGACGCGGCCAGCAAAGGTACAGAGGGTGAAGGAACAGTGATATGTCTCGGGGCCAAGATTGCCCTGACCCTGCATTTTTTTCGTGGGCCACATGGTGGAAAGAGGGATCATATGGTATATGTGGAGACTTCTTGTGGGCTTGGGGACATGAACTTTGAGCAGCCGTCATAAAAAGTTGCGTGGACCCCTTCCAAGTCGGGTCTTTCGATTCAGAGTGCTTTTAAATATGTGGGCTAAGTTTACCACAAGGAGGCGGTATCACAACGACCCTTTTTAGTATGGAGCCGTTGAAAACCGGTTGCCCTTAGCAACGTGGGCGTTGGGGAAACGAGTGGTTTGTCGAAAGAGGAAAACGAATATCGGGGGGTCGGGCAACTAAATTGGATGCTTCACACTCGCCCGGATATGCGTTCGTGTGTGCGAGTGATGTTTCAATTCCAAAGGCTACGGTGTTCTGACATATTGAGACTAAAAAGGTGTTGAGGGGTGAAAACGGATAATGTTGGGTTGTTTTTCCCGAGGGTTTTGACCTTTAGACGGGCCCCCTTTTAGTGCTACGCTGACCTCCTTCGCCAACCTGAGGGACATGGATCCAAGGGGGCTTTATTATCTTTTTGTGCGACACTAAAAAATGTACGGCCTATTTTCTGGCAGTCAAAGGAAGGTTCGCGGGTGGTCAATTTAACCTTGCTGCTGAGACCGGCACTTCTGGGGGGGCTAGTATGCGGTGTATGTGGCCCCGTATTCTGAGGAGTCTCCGGATGTGGGAATCCCTATCAGATTTTTGTGGGGGAACCCTAGCGTAGTGGAAGCCCCATAACTATAATTTGGGGGACAACGCGTTAGGATTGATTATCATGCTTGAGATAGTTGGATCAAGGGGAATTGAAGGAGGTAAGTGGGTGGAGACATCGAAACAATGGCAGATGCCTTACCAAAAAGGGCGCGTGCTATGCGGTTAGGCAAATTGCGGGATTAGGGGTTTTTACTGTCTCAGCAAATGTAGGGGGGGTAAATAGGGGTTTGGTGAAAAAACAATTGTACGTAGTTTTTTGTATAGAGGAGACATGCAAGAAAAGAAGGAAAAAAAAATAGCGAATGTGTTTATAGCCCGGGGTGTTCACGTTCATATGTTTTGCGCGCCGCCGCGGGGGAACCAAAGGGGGACCGCCATATCATAGCGTCTCATATGTCATCACTGGGGATACGTGACAATTTCCCCGTGGAGTCACAAGAGGGAAGAGGCAGTCAGTCCCCAGCGCGCGTGGAGTGAGTAGTGACGGTTTTAACAAAATTCTCCTCCCACTACACTCATGGGTGCTATGGGCCTCCAAAAGTTTTAAAAAAAACATAAAAAAAAAATAATATCCTTTTTTTTTCAAATAATAAAGTAATTTAAAGACTTTCCTTCTTCTGTCAATCTGTCACTAAAGAATGCTATAAAAAGTCATGTGGGTTTAAGTGGGACTTCCAAATTCAAAAAACAAGCCCCATTAACCCCCTTTAGGCCCCCAAAAAGAATTTCCATTTAAATTTTTGGGACCATTAGATATTTTTTGTGAATATAAGCATTATTTTATAGTAGGGCTGTTTTGTATCCTTTCCACTAACTAATTTGGTATATTCATTACTTTTTGTAAATTTTTTGGCTCGACAACATACTTTTCTACAGAAAGGAAAAAATCTTGCGTTAAGGGTTACATAGCTTTTCAAATGACTGTAAGAAGGCATCAGACAGTAGGTATTGAAGACAGTAAAGCATTGGAACACCACACCAGATATTCATTCGTGTAAAACTTATAGCTGCACATGATACATTTAACCCCTTCACGCCCAGATCTTTGCTTCGCTAATAAAAAATGTCTTGTTAGCCATAAAATTACGAAAAGTAACTGAATATACCAAATTAGTTAGTCGACATGGATACTAAACAGGTCACATCTATAAAATATTGGTTATATTCACTAAAAATAGTCTAATGGTAGTCAAATTATAATGGAAATATGCTCTGGGTCTCAAGGGGTTATAGTAATCGTCCAGACCATTTCATCATTCCTGATTTAATGCAGTCAAAATATAGCCATGATCGAGTATATCAACAATATGTTGTCACTTTTTGCATCCAGTCACTCGTTTTTTAAATGATCCGCATTCAAAATCTGTAAATTCCCCGTGCTCTCAAAAACACAACTGTTGATCAGCAGACCACGCACCATGGGTCGGCGACGTCACAACAGGGAGCCTCCCAGCACCGCCTGATACATATGCGCGGAGACTGAGAAAAATGTAGTACTTGGGAATTTTGGGTGTTTCCGATATATTTTTTGTGCGATGTGGCATGTACTTGCATCCTGTGTGGGTGCAGCGTGGGGGCTGTGCCTTTACCGAGAGCTTAGCACCCATTTGCAAACTGTGGGGCGACGATATATGTGTGCAGATGTGTGCAGCAGCGGCAAGCGGTGGGGAGCGGCAGGTAGGTGCAAGACCACCGAGATGAGAGGGCTGCAGTACCCTGGCTACTACCAGCCGCTCCCCGTCGCTCCAAAGGTCTGCACACAATATCGTCGCCGTGTGGGTTGTGAATGGGTGCTAAGCTCTCGGGAATGGCACGGCTTTCTTGCCGTGCCCATGCAGGATGCAAGTATGTGCCGTGTCGCACAAAAAATATACCAGAAGCACCCAAAATTCCCCAAGTACTACATTTTTCTCAGAGTCTCCGTGTGTCTGTGTCGGGCGGGGCTGGGAGGCTCACTCGTGTGACGTCGCCAGCAAGTTTCGCGCCACGGCTGGAATGTGGCTGTTGTTTTTCCCGCGCTTTTTACAAAAGTCCATGTTTTTAGGGAAATAAGGCGTGAAAATGAATATTTTTTTTGTGGATTAGGTATTTTGAATGAATATTCAACATAATTATGCAAAGAAAAAAATGGGTCTAGACGATTACTTTAAGGTAGCTTGTCATGAGGTGAAGACATGCAATGGTTGGCACAATATCAATAAACTGTCAGCACCGGGCAGCCTTAACGTCATTCCAAGGCACAGATTGATAGATTGATGCATTTAAATAGTTAAGGCGTGCCCCCGGACCACCTTAGAGGGCTGGGAGTCCCCCCACCAGTTTTACAAAATAGGCCCCAAACAGCATTTCGCACAGGCCCCCAAAAGGCTAGAAGCGCCACTGCAACAATCCCGTACCAACAAAGAAAATCAAAATAATATCTAACATAATAAAATATCATAAAATCCCTCACCGACATAGAAGAGTGTAAGGTTAATGGGCGTCACTATCAGGGCGTCAATGGCCAGCTTGGGAATCACGGCAGCCGGACTCTTGCCCACAAACTTGGAGTCCAGGAACTTGTACCTGGGAATATGAACACGTTGGCATAACAAATTCCATCATTTTGGTCTTTAATTCATTACGAGTGCCATATGACCTCTGATGTCTGTCTGGCTTATTCCACCTTTTTTGGCATTACAATTACAATTCATCATGACATTCACTCCATGAGCTCAGCTAAAGAGAAAAAAAAAACACACACACACACACCACACACCCACACACACACACCCACCCCCACACCCACACCCACACACACACAGGAATGCTTTGGAATACAATTGGCTACACCTACACTGTGTTCATTTTGGCCAGGACACTCACGATGGCTTAGTCGTTGTTAATCGTGACGGTTGTAGTTTTTTGTTTTTGCTCTAGTACTTACGTTTACTCCTTGGCTTGTTCTTATTGCTTCGTTTTTTGTCTGTATGCCTCCGGGCGAGAATAACATTATTATTATTATTATTATTATATATTAGTCACAGGGACTCCACTTTCCCCGGCGGGCTGGGGAAAAGCCTCCGAGCGGGTAAGTAGTCAACATAAAATGCTCGCCAATATCAAGTGTCTCGGCTACCCAGCCCGCGGTGGGAGTGGAGTCGCCAGGACTAAGCCATCGTGAGTGGCCTTGCCAAACTAAATACACTATACAAGCTAGTGAGAAATCTCATCCCTGAGCCATACATTGCACAGCCAAGGGAAGTAATATTGACATCAAAGTCTTGACATTAATTTACACTGAGTATGTCTGTATGAACAAATGCTTATGAATTAAATAACTCGGTCACAAAAATGCACAGCGATAAAGCTCAAAATACAAATTCATTCTAGAAAACTATATAAGAAAAAACAAACATTGAAATTTAGTTGTCATGAAAAATTTGTTGTTGAAATGCTACTAAACTGACATTTTTGGGCATAAATAACTAGATGATTCCTATTCAAAAATGTTCCTGCAAAAGCCACATGCCAAAAAAAGGCAAAAATTCACTAAAAAAGATCAATGTTTCATAATTAAGAAAATCCTGCATTGCAGCAAACCAGGATTATAGCAAGCCATTCTGTTCATCCATTAAAAGTGCAACAGTAACTACTACTACTACTACTACTACAACAGCACTACTTCGTGCACTGCTTACTCATGCAACAAAAACACAGTACATCCCAAGCAGTGAAAGCTCTGAGTAGTTATGGAAAAGTAAAGAATAATCTGTATCTAATTGTTGTTATTCTGCATTTAATTGTTACACTCAACAAAACTGTTCTTCTAAACAATTACTATACTGAACATTACTAGACTGTTATTCTCCACAAAACGCTGACATCTACACAAGAGGACACAAAGATGCCAGGAGCTACAGCACACGCCACACTGGGCTCTCACCCGGGCTGTGGGAGGAGGGGAGGGGAGGGGAGCCAGCGGTGCTAGAAGGGCTCACCACCATGGCAGCGTTACCCACACAACCCACAGATCACACGGCCACGGCACCCTTCACACCACCTAGCAAAGGCAACACCAAGCCTTCAGTACATACAACACAACGCCTTAACAATGTGTGGCTTCTACCCGGTACACACTTGAAAGAGAAAGGAGCCATTCTTCAGTGATACACAACTGTTGAAACAATTTGATAAACATGAGTACAGTGAACGGATCTCATGAAGATCCACCACCCACGCTATTTTTGGGGTGACCTTACTGGGGCTGCGGACCCCCAGAACCCCCCTGCTAGTTCACTAACTTAACCTGGACAGTGGTTATGTAACCTAACCTAACTGGGTTATCAAACCACTCTCACCAACATGAAGATCGGCCACCCCAAAAAATAGCTGCGGTGGCCAATCTTCATGAGATCCGAGTGAACCCTTGATTTTTCCAATTCTTCATGCAAAGATATCAATTACTATGAATAATGTATGCCTCACCACTTAGCTATTCATTAGAGTATTTGTTATTCAATTATGCATAAAACTTCAATATAGAAAATATGTAATTTCTTTTAGATGACAAGAAACACAAAGATTTACATAATCTTAAGATACACTTATCAGTATTAGCCATGAATGCATCACTTCAGCCTCGAGCAACTTTTCCCCTTTGGCCTTGTATTACCAACCTTCTGAATAGTATACAGCACTTGTGAAAATCAATAAATGTTGTAATTCATAATTTGCTTGATATAACCAAACTTTTTATGAAGTAAAAGATTTGCTCGCGCATAAAAATTTAAAAACTGTCCTTTTATATGAATTTGGAGTATGAGCAGCCTTGCACTTCCTTTTCCTGGATGTCGCCCCACGCGTTGATAAGCGGAATGCTGACAAGTGGACCAAACTATTCAATGTCTGCTGCTTGAAAAATGTGTCCACCAGTACACCACCTCGGACTCAGAATAGAAACAAAGTAATAAAGTATACAACCAAGGTTGCTGTCATGACAGACTGCATGATATAACTAATATCAGGCACAACTACCTAACCACTTATTAGGCAAGGTATTAGAAATTAACCACCATCATTACCAAATCTCCTTCATCTTCTTTCTGTTTAACATCAGATTTTCCTATAATATCTTATGGGGTTAGAGGGCCGATGATACACTTCAAACTACAGTAAACCTCTCGTATTCGGACCCTCATTATTCGGACCTCCTCCTCCTCCTTTTTTTTTTTTTAAGGGGTCGAAATTTCTAGCTATACATAATGCTATATGTACACCTAGATATATATATATTTTTTTTTTTTTTTTTTTTAGGGTCAAAATCCTAGCTATTTATAACCTAGAATTTTTTAATATTTTTTATACTTATCCCCCTTATCGGATCCTTGCATTATAGGACCACTCCTTGGCCAATTAGTCCGAATATGAAAAATTTTACCGTCCTCATCCCCTTTTCTAACTTTTTTAAATTTAATTTTCCCGATTGTGCAGCGGCGGCAAGCGGGGGGGGGAGCGGCGGGTAGGTAAAGACCACCGAGTGAGAGGGCTGCAGTACCCGGGCTACTACCACCCGCTCCCCGTCGCCCCAAAAGGTTTGAAACACTATTCGTCCCCTTTGGGGGTTGTAAAGGGGGTGCTAGCTTGGGAAGGCACGGCTTTTTTGCCGTGCCATGAGGAGCAAGTATGTCCCGTGTGCCAAAAAAATAACCAGAAGCCCCCAAAAATTTCCCCAAGTATACTTTTTTTCCAGAGTCTCCGTGGGCTGTGGGGGCGGGGCGGGAGGCTCACTCGTGTGACGCGCCAGAGTTTCGCCCCACGGCGGGAAGTGGCTGTTGTTTTTCCCGCGTTTTTTAAAAATATGTTTTGGGGTATAAGGCTGAAAGAAATTTTTTTGGGATTAGGTATTTAAAATGAATATTAAAACATAATTATGCAAAAAAAAAAATGGGTCTAGACGAATTTTAAAGGGTAATTCATGATGAAGAAAAGAAAGGTTGGCACAATATCAATAAACGTCAGAAACCGGGCACCCCTTAACGTCTTCCAAGCACAGATTGATAGATTGAGCTTTAAAAATAGTTAAGGCGTCCCCCCGGACCCCCCTTAGAGGGCGGGAGTCCCCCCACCATTTTTACAAAAAGGCCCAAAAACGCTTTTCCCCGGGCCCCAAAAGGCTGAAGGCCACTGCAAAAACCCGTCCCAACAAAGAAAACAAAAAAATATTTTAACATAATAAAATTCAAAAAAACCCTCCCCGACATAAAAGAGTGTAAGGTTAATGGGCGTCACTATAGGGGTCAATGGCCATTTGGGAATCACGGCCCCGGACTCTGCCCACAAACGGAGTCCGGGAATTTGTCCCCGGGAAATGAACAGGGCAAACAAGTCCATCATTTTGGTCTTTAATTCTCACGGTGCCAATGACCTCGATTCGGGTTTTATTCCCCCTTTTTTGGGGCATACAATTATCAGACCCCCCCCCCCACCCACACCCCGCCCCCCCCCCACCCACCCCCCCCCCCCCCACCCCACCAACACCCACACCCAAAAACCCACACCCCCAACCCCCACCCCCACACCCACACCCACACAGGAAGGTTTGGAATAAAATTTGGCTACACCACACTTGTTCTTTTTGGCCCAGGACACTCACGATGGCTTAGGTTTTTAATCGTGGGTTGTGTTTTTTTTTTTGTCTAGTACTTATTTTTACCTTTGGGTTTTTTATGGTTCTTTTTTGTCTGTATGCCCGGGCGAGAATAACTTTTTATTATTTTTATTTTATTTTTAGCACAGGTCCATTTTCCCGGGGGCTGGGTAACCCTCGAGCGGGTAAGTAGTAAAACATAAAATGCTCGCCAATATCAAGTGCTCGGACCCAGCCCACCGGGGGAGGGAGGCGCCGGACTAACAATCGGAGTCCCTTTTTCCAACAAATACACATACAAGCTAGTGAGAAATTTTTCACCCCTGAGCCAACAGCACACCCAAGGGGAAGTAATATTGAATCAAAGTTTTAAATTTAAATTTTACATGAGTATCGTAAAAACAAAGTTATGAATAAAAAACCGGTCACAAAAATGCACAGCGAAAAAGTAAAAAATACAAATATTCAAAAAAAACTATAAGAAAAACAAACATTGAAATTTGTTGTCATGAAATTTGTGGAAATGCTAAAACGACTTTTTTGGGTAAAAACTAGATTTTCCTTTTCAAAAATTTTCCCTGCAAAACCCCCCCCCCCACATGCAAAAAAAAGGCAAAATTCAAAAAGATCAATGTTTATAATAAAAAAAATCCGCATTGCAGAAACCCAGGTTAAGAAGCCATTTTGTTCACCTTTAAAAGGGCAACAGAACTATATAATATTACAACAGCACACTTCGTGCATGTTTCTCAGCAACAAAAAACAGTACATCCCCAAACAGTGAAAGCTCTGAGTAGTTTTGGAAAAAATAAAGAATAATTGTATCTAATTGTTGTTTTCCTCATTTTAATGTACCCAAAAAAAAGTTTTTAAAACAAACATATGAAAATACAGATGTTATTCCCCCCACAAAACGCTGACATCTACACAAAAAGGACACAAAGATGCAGGAGCTAAGCACAGCCCCATGGGCCTCACCCGGCTGGGGAGGGGGGAGGGGAGGGGAGCCCGCGGTGTAGAAGGGCTACCCCCAGGGGCGTTACCACACAACCCCCAGATCACACGGCCACGGCACCCCTTCCACCCCCTAGCAAAGGCAAAACCCAAACCTTCAGTACATAAACACAATGCTTAACAATGTGTGGTTCTCCCGGTAACACTTGAAAGAGAAAGGGGGCCATTTTCAGTGATACAAAATGTTGAAACAATTTGAAAACATGAGTTTCAGTGAAAGGATCCAGAAGACCACCCACCACGCTATTTTTTGGGGGGACCTTTTGGGGTGCGGACCCCCAGAACCCCTGCTAGTTTACAACTAAACCCGGACATGGTTAGTAACCTAAACCAAGGGTTTTCAAACCCTCCACCAAAATGAAAAACCCGGGCCCCCCCAAAAAAAGTGGGGGGGCAATTTCATGAGATCCGAGGAACCCTTGATTTTTCCCCAATCTTCATGCAAAGATATAATTACTAGAATAATGTATGCTACCCTTTGCTATTCAATTTGAGTATTTTTTTATTCAATTTGCATAAAACTTTAATAAAAAAATTGAAAATTTTTTTAGATGACAAGAAACACAAAATTAATAATTTCAGAAACCTTCAGTATTTCCCGAATTTTCACTTAGCCTCGAGAACTTTCCCCTTTGGCCTTTTATACCAAACCTTTTAATATTTTACAGCACTTGGAAAACAATAAAAGGTTTTTAAATCATAATTGTTGATTAAACCCAAAATTTTAGAAGAAAAGATTTTCCGGAAAAAACTAAAAAAAATGTCCTTTTTTTTGAATTTTAGTATACACCTTCACTTCCTTTTTCCTGGAGGCCCCCCGCGTTTTATAAGCGGATGCTGACAAGGACCAAAATATTTTAAAAGTCGGCTTGAAAAAAGTGCCACCCGACACCACCCCGGACCAGAATAGAAACAAAGTAATAAAGTATACAACCCCAAAGGTTTCTGTCAGACAGACTGCATGAATAACTAATATCAGGCACAACTAACCCAACCACTTTTTTAGGGGAAGGGATTTGAAATTAACCACCATCATTCCAAACCCCACTTCTTTTGTTTAAAGTCAGATCTTCCCATAATATTTATGGGGTTTAAGGGGCCCAGTACACTTTCAAACTACAGTAAAAACCCCCGATTGGGCCCCCCTTTTTCGACCTCCTCCCCCCTTTTTTTTTTTTTTGGGGTCAAAAAACCAGCAACATACTGCTATTAAAACAAATTTTTAAAAAACCAGAGGAAAACCTAGAATATATGAATAATTTAAAATTATAATTTTTTTTTTTTTTTTTTTTTTTTGGGGCAAAATTCCCTTTTGTTTAATATAACACCAAAAAATTATTTTTAAATTTTTTTTCATCCCCCCCAAATTTAGACCTTTATTTCTGGACCACCCGGAAAGCCAATATGAAAGGGTTTTCCGTCTCTCTAAAAGTGTTTCTCAACCTGGGGGCCAGGGAAGAATTAAGGGGGCCCATGGGGGGCGTGCAAAATTATAATTTTCTAAATAATGAGGAATCTGAGTTAAAAAAAAAACGCACAGTTTGGGCAAAAAAAAATTTTTGTTTTAATAATAATCATTAAGTTGACAAAAAATTTTGTTACAAAATTTTTTTACGAATGTGTGTGTACGTGTGATGTATGCATTGTGCAAAAATTTTAATTGTTTGTGCAGTTAGGTTGTTAAAAAACGCGGAGCAGAAAAAAGCGTAGAGGGGGGTGAAGACACGGGCGGTGAGGAGGGGAGTCCCCGGGGAGACAGAGGGGAGAGGCGATAGAATGATCTCAGGGGGCCTGGGTAATCACAAAACATGTGGGTAAAATGTTTTGAACCATTACTGTGTTATTTTTTTTGTTGACTTATAAATCGGTCGTGTTTTTCGGTGGAAATATTCATTTTTGGTATCATTGTTTTTCATGCTTTTCCCTACTTAGGTTTTCCTGCTTTTTTTTTTGTGCAAAATTTGAGTGACTCGCATTCTTTTTATTATTTCAATTTGGGGGCAGGCTTGTCAAAGGAGGCGTTTTCTGCGTAGAAAGTACATTTCAGTCAGCTTGAGTGGAAAAATGTTTATCTTTACTTTCTTTGTTATGGGTGTGACGTGTGTGGTTTAAAATTGGAGTCCATGGATAGTTTTATGTGGATATTTGTTTTGTTTGTATTTATCACTTGTCTTTTTTCTGTCCTTCTTTATCATTTTTGTCTTATCATTTAATTTTTGTTTGAGTTGTTTCTTTATTTTCCGTTGTTTTGCGTCCCTACTGGGTTAGAAGAAGGGAAGTACAGTAAAGAGACAAAAATAGGGATTTAATCAATCCTCGCTGATGGCACGAGAAACCTCGTGGTACGTGCTTAAAAAGGGGGGGAACTTCAGAGGCCAGTAAGTGAAGATCTTTTGGACCACCTCCACGTATGCTGAAAAAGGGACCCCGATTTCTTCGGGCCCCACCAAAGTATTTTGGGGAAAACGAAACGGATGCGACTGGTGTTTTCCAACAACAGACCTCAAGGTAGTTGAGGAAATCATACGAGGTTGCCCTCGAAATAGCAAAGCAAAAGAAGCCCCACAAAATTTGGTAAAACCCTTTAATCAAGCCAGTACTTTAAAGAGGTCAAGCGGTTTTGGAGATGAAAAAGTGAACGTAAAATTCAACAAATTTCCTTGTCAAACGCACAGTGAAGCGGAGAATTAAGAAATATCAGAGACATAAAGGAAAAAGTGTACAGGAGATAAAAATCGTTCAAAAGGGTAGTTTGAAATACAGCTGGAGAGTAAGGGTGATTTCTTTGCACAGCTACTCGGTTTGTTAGGATTTTTTCTTGTGGATATAAAGGGAGAATATGTTATGACAAGCTTGAGCCCACCACAACGCAAAAGAGTGAAAAAAAGCTATCTTCTTTTTCAAAGCTACAGGATCCCCGGGGAAAAATTGTTGTGGAGCTGTACAGACGGGGCTCAGCGATGTGGATAAAAAATCGGGGTCCAAAGGGTGCAAGGAAGTAGCTCCAAATGCCAAGGGGGTTCTGTTGATCCTCGTTTTTCACTGGCGTAAAACCCCCCTGATGAACTTTTCAAATCCGGAGGGATGGTCAAAGCGTCAACTTTTTAAAAGTGGAGCCTGAACTCTCGCCTTTTTCCCGAACCTTTTAAGACATGGATTTTACAGGGAAACTCCCTCTTTTTACTCCAAAGGCCGGGGTTTTCCAAGGGAATTTGTAAACAGGGTTTTTAACTTCGGGGAGTTAAATGTTCCCGGAAATGCAAGGGAAAGATGATCTGTTGGCACTTCAATGAGGTTTGTGGGAGCCACGTCTTTATATTTAGGAAAAAATATTTGAGCAGCTAAATAGGTTGAATCTGAAAATTATAGGAAAGGAAAGAAAGTGTTTCACCTGAGGATTGTCTTTTGGATTTTTTGCCAAGCTCCCGAATTTGGCAAAGGAAATCGGTGCGGGAATTTGCCAGTTTTAAAACCCCTTTTAGTGTCCTTGACGGAAGAAGAAGTAGTCTGCTTTACCCATTACTTAAAACTAAATACTCAGCATTGAGATCCTTTGGAAAAAATGAATTTAAAAGGACTTCCCAGAATTCGAGGAGGGAAAAGGAAGTTTGGGAAGAATCCATTCTCTGGACCTTGGATATACTACCCCCAGGGAGTTCAGACGGTTCCCTTGTCCAAACATGATTCGTGCCCAAAAATTTCTATGAAGAAAAATTTGAATGTATTCGGGGTTCAAAGCATCATCATATCAAAAAGTCGTGAGATTGCCTTCGAATTTGCTTTTTCAATACCTATTTTGTGATTGGTTTTCCCCCTCTACAAATCAAGAATAAAAGCCGGAACCCATTGGGGTGTGGACCCCGAAGAGATGTGCATTGTCAGTGACCAAAATCGGTTCGTCAACGACGAAAAAAAACAATATCAGCCTTCCCACTGAGTGTGATAAAATAGCAGAGATTAATTGAACTTTTTTTTCCCCAAACCCGATTCAAATTTCTATGGGCGTCTTTTTTAGGCAAGTGATGTAAGTTAAGATATCACAGAAATTTTCAAAATAAGATAATTTTGACTAAAATTTTTAATAAAGCAAGGGTGTTCTTCATCAAAAATTTTTTTTTTTTTTTCCCATTTTTGGGGGGTGGGATTTTGGGAGAAAAAAAGAAAAGGGGGGCCCAGAATTTGAGGGGAAATTTATGGGGGGGGAATGGAGTGAAAAAAGGGTTTAGAACCCCGCTCATCCATTTCTCTACTTCATCAATTTACTACCTTTTCATTACCAAACACACCCAAATTTCCTAAGAGTTTCGCTAAAAAAATTGTATCAAACCCTTTTTCCCCCACACAGACCAAAAACAAGGGAACACCACCACCACCTCCCTTTTGGAAACCTCCCATCAACACACCCGAGGCGGGTCACACATTAAAGAACATAAGAAAGCTACAAGAGGCTGGGAGACCTACACGTGGTAGTTCCTGTAGTTAACACTACCTACATCCACCTTTCATCCACATCCATGAACCTATCCAGCCTCCTTTTAAAACTCCTATTGACTCCACACTAACCACCCATGACTGAGTCCATGCCAATCATCCACCACCCTATTTGTCAACCAGTTTTTCCCTATTTCTTTTTTTATATCTACGTTTTTCCAGCTGAATCCGTTACTTCTTGTTCTACCCTGATTACTAGCGGTAAAAAACTTTCCCTACAGCTCCATTATTGTATTTAAATTGAATGTGCATTATCACACAGCAGTAAGCGTAAACCTTAGACTGGGAACTCCTGCAGCGTGTCAGTCTCCATCAGGTGTCATTTTTCCCAACACTCATCCCCGCCTCTCTCTATATATAACATGTTCAATAGTCAAGTCCACACGATGCCACGAGTATTGTAATTAAAAAATCTAAGGCATCAGGTCCATAAAAGAGTCTCGGCTCAATGGACCACAGCTTGTATGTATAATTAACTTATGAGTATTATGTTAAGCCTAATAAAACATCAATCAATCCCTCAATCTCTCAGGCCATGACGTCTGATATGTAGTGTCAATATGTAGTAGACCTGCTTGTTGAATTGTGTGTTTAGTTGTTTACAGAGTTTCCTTGTTGGACTACAGTTTTGTTACTCAAATTTGGGGAAAGTTTCATTTTAGACATTATGTGTTTTGTCTATTTAATCAATGATATTCTGTGTAATTTTTAATGTTGTGGTCAATAAATATCTATCTATCTATCTGGGCTGTGACACACACCCTTCCCTATAACTGTCCAAGCTTGACTGACCAATTGTTTCATTATTATTTGTATTAATGTTGACTCATGATACCTATCCCCACCTTAGGATGAAAGACAAACCTAAATATATTATAAATTACATAAATCATTCTTCCTGTGTACATCTTACTGAGTGCTTCATGTGAGAGAAAAGTGATGGTTTGTGGCCGTGAGGTTTTCTGTTCAAAGAGATGAAGTCAGGAAGCTTGGAGCGTGCTGGAGCCTAAAGAGCAGAGGTGGTGTGCAGTGCTACTGTGAGGGAAGTAATGATGCCTTACTCCAATGCTACTGTGAGGGAAGTAATGATGCCTTACTCCAAGTACTGTGAGGGAAGTAATGATGCCTTTCTCCAATGCTACTTTTGAGGGAAGTAATGATGCCTTAAGTGATGCCTTACTCCAATGCTACTGTGAGGGGAAATAATGATGCCTTAAGTGATGCCTTACTCCCAAAGTATGTGAGGGGAAAGTTTAATG
>JACEEZ010007462.1:0-59423 GCA_016584305.1 Chionoecetes opilio
GGACCCTCGACATCCAAAAGCGAGACTCCTGACAACCTCCCCTTTGTCTCTCCCCAGGAGGGTTTTTCTAGTCCGGGTGACAGAGCCCTGTGTGGCCCGGTTTCCCGCCAGCCTGGAACGCGACTCTCCCGATTTTTTTCCGGGCGTCTCCGTCGAGAAAAAACCACGCCTTACCTCGGGCGCCCCCCAAAACACTCCTTGGAAATTAGATTTTTACGTTTAAAGGGGTTCCCAAAAGTTCTACGGGGTCCTCGGGGGCACCGGCACATCAACCGATTTGAATGCCCCCGCATACTCATAGCACATGTCAATCCTTCAGTTTCTCAGATAAAACATAGTAGGGTTTACCTTTTGAGATTCTTCTGGACTTGACAAAAAAAAAGTTTGCAATAACAAGTCTGGGGATCTTTTCCCAAAAACTCCATTCCGGAAAACCCTGCAGTTCTAGGGGATCCTCCAACAGTACTACGGGATGGCGATCCCCTTAGCTCCCCCTGGGCATTACTATACCATGCCCCACGGTGCGTCGGGTCTCTGGTACCAAGAAACGAAATTTTTTAACCTTCTGGACCTGAAAAATTCAAAACCCAAGAATGTTGGTTTTTTTCTGGTACCGGAGCCAGGGGGACCAAACATAACTCGTACCCATCTCTCACAGTCCCAAAGTTTTTTGGTAGAACATGATTAGGAAAATGGGGAACCCTAAATCATTTATTTTACCACATGATTCCTTACTTTAAAGGGTTTTTGTGTTATTTTTCACAAAACCATGTGGGAAAATTCATTTCCACTATACCTACCAATTTGTTTAATTACTATTTTGTGCAATTTAGTGCCTAATTCTAATGCAGTCCTCCATTTGGCAATGTTCTGGGCTTAAGGGGGGAAAACCCGACATTAGAAAAATTTTAAATACATTTCTATCCTGTTTTTAAGATAAGCACTGCACCGTATGCATTTTTTGAAGCATCACAAAATGTGTAGTTGGGGGGTTGTCGCCCATCAGCTTTTATTTCCTTTATGTGAACTCATTTATCTTTGAACTCAGATTTTATGTCTCCCCTTTCTGTTGATATTTCCCATCTGGGGGGGTATCCCAATCGAGGTTTTTCTCCCCCGGGCCCTTTTGTATTAGACTTTACCCCTTATGTTATTGGGCCACTATCCCCCAAGGGGTCAAATCTTGGTGACCTGATTTAAAAAGGTGTTCTTTTTTGGGACTACATCAGAAAATCTGGACATTTTAATTTTATTAATCATTTTTCACCCCATAACCCTCCCCTGATTGTCTCGGGGGCGTTTTTAATGGAAATTTCCTTCCGATTATCCATCTAGCCTTGGGGAATTATTTTCCCAAACTCTGAAGGGGGAGGCGGGCCCTTCCTGCACCTTTTTACCCGGTTAAAATTTGTATTATTTTCTTCCTCTGTTTATCGTCCCCGAAAAATTTTCCTTAGAAGTTTTCCCAAATTTGGGTATCAAACCCAAAATGGTACTGTAATGTTTATTTAAAAAAAAGGGGCTTGACAAAAACCAAAAAACTGACTTAACCTTTTTGTGGCAAAGGGGCATCTTCCTAAATATATCTTCGGGCCATGGGAAATTTTTGTAAATTCTGTTTTTTTTCCTTAGCCCTAATTTTTAGGAAACCTTAGATATATCGCCACAAGGCGAATTTATCTTTTTTGAATTTTTCTGGGGCATCTCCTAGATTGGACAAGAATTCTGTCCTGTCTAAAGGCATCATTTAAGCTGCACTTGTTTTGTTTTTAAAATACAATTTTAAAAATATTCAATGGGGGTGGTTCATGAATCTTTTGGGGACTGCATGGGGGGGTAAAAAATTCCTATATTATGATTTACTGCTCCGTCAGTTTTTCGATAAAGTCATCCCTTTTAATTTATCTGAATCATCTTATCATAGCACTCCAATTTAACTGTTTTTTTTAGTTTTCTTATTGAACTATTTAATTGGCTCTTAACATGTGATAATTTGGAAAGGTAACACAGGGACTCTATTTGGCCCAAGGGAGTCCTACTTCATATTTTTCATTTCATAGTTGACAGTGTGTCTAGGATCTAGAGTATTTTTATCCTCTTTTAGGTAACTGTTAGGTATGATCCGTTAGTTCTAGATCACATAATTTATGACGGGGATACCCCTTCTCAATAACTCATTTTATTTGAGTGGGTCTAATGAAAATTCCTATTTTAGCAACCCCAAAAGGGGTTGTGCATGAGAGGAATCATTCCCCTTTTTCAGGCTCGTGAGTGGTTTGTGGGGTAGGTCCATTTTAACATCACCCGGCACGGGGCCCATTGGTTTGTAATGGTCGTATTTTGGGCTGAGAGTTTTTGTGAATGTGGGGCAGGTGTATCCGCTTCTTTTCCCGGAAAACGGGGAGGCAAGGGTGCGTCCTTACCCCATACTTTTCAAAAGCTTGTATGGATGGGTTTGGACAAGGTTGTGATCAAATGATTGTGGAGCACCGTCGGGAACACCAAAATCACTGATCTTTCTTTTTCCCATGATGCAGTAATCTTTGCTGGTCGGGAGGTCCGGTATGGCTCCGAGGGGCGCCGAGGGGGCAAAGCCCTTTGGGCCGAGGTTCCTGGCTCAAGACCAAGGGCCAGGGGGTTTGGAGACTTACTAATAAGCAATAAGTTGTTCATGGTGTGGCGGAAAAATTGAATCTTGGAAAGTTTTTCATCCTTTTTTGCGCAGTCCCTAAAGACAGCGGGTCCGCAAGAAACTTACGGCGGATTTGGGATAGCCCACGGGGTTATGGACTCGTCAGGGGGATATTTTGGCGTTGCCGGTACCCCGGCAGGAGGACAAAGATCCGGATCTTCAAGTCGCTTGTGATCCCTGTATAACTCTTGGTTGTGAGACAGGGACACAAAAAGTGACTTGAAGAGACGAATCAATCCCTTTTGTAAAAATGTCTTCGCAAATCATGGGGTACGCGGGGATTTTACGTGTCAAATCAGCAATTGCACCGTGGACTGAATCGAGGCTATTCCCATAGTCCGTCGCCCCACTTCGGCTATAGGGCATGGGGCCCCTACCCTTTAAAAACCGACCCTTCCCCACGGGTTGTATCTGAAAGACAACCCGGCGTGGAGGGGGCCCAAAGGCCGGGGCTGGGGCAAGTTGATGTTCTTGTCGAGGCTGCTTGGTATGGAAAGGACCTGCATGGGAACTCGCGCGTGGTGACCCCGGGTGGCGTCGTAGGGGGGGTCGACGCGCCCCCCGGCGTATGCCCCCCAATGATTGTTGATTACGGCACTGGGAACTGGAAATTTTATGTCTCATGTGACCTTATTGGGAATCCCAAATAACAGCGCCTATTTTTTAAATTTGTAGGCCATCAACATCCTCGGGGGATTTCTAACTGCCAAACCTTTTTTTTCAACTTTTTCAGCTGTATTTTTTAAGTCCTTTTACAGTTAAATTGACCGATTTTATTACACAGCACTACCCTACTTTAAAATTTTAAATTTGGACTAGTGGTTGAAAAATGTCAAAATTTGAGCTTTTTTACCAAAAGCCCGAAATGACAAATTCACCTTGCTAATTATGGTATTTTGAATAGTCAACTATCCTTCACTAATAAAGACTTTGTGCTCACTGTAAAAACATTTTTTCACAATGCTGAATTACCATTGTGGCTCACCTTAAAATTTTTCCGTGGGACAGGGGTATAAAACTCTCATACTAGTTACTGCCTTTCAAAACGCCGTAGGGCGTTCTCACGTCACCATTGGGACAAAGGCTATGTGAGAATGGTTTTCCCTACACTTCTTACAAATAGAAATGGACGTCGTATTGCTTTTAAACCATTTTAAGAGTGCAATTTCCCGGTCCATTAACCTTTCAGCCTAGGGGTAAAATCTGGGTATTAGTACAAGGGGAGGGTGGATTTCTTCCTCGCAAAAAAAGCCTTTTTTTTCTGACTTCACTGGCAAAACCCAAATTTTTTAGGAATGGCCCCTGTTCTTTGAGTAGGCTTGGGTTTTATTTTTCCCGGCTGGTTATTTTTTAAAGATCTACCGGTTTTTTTTCCCATCGTAATTTTATAGGAGGGGGATAACTACCCCCATGAGGGCTTTTTAAACTCAAAGGGGCTGATATCGCGATTACCTTTAGATCTAGTTATCCAACTCCCTGTGGGGGGTTCCTGCTAAAACCTTGCAAAGTTGTACTCTTGAATAAACCCCCCTCTATTTGCTTTCCGTGAAGTAATTTCTATTTACCCCTGATTTCAGCGGGCTGCATCCTGGTTTGGGAGTTTTCTCCATATATGATACTGACCATCCATCTGACTCTGTCAGGGTTTATAGCTTTAATGGCCTTTGGTGCAATTTAAAGTTATTCTGAACCCCTTTATTCTCTGTGATTGTGAGAAGGGCTCACGATTCCCTGAACTTGCAGAAAAGATTCTTTGTTATCTGATCTTTATCTTCATAATTTCCTAAAAATTTGATGAATTATAATTCGCATTTTCTACTGTTAATTCCTTTACCAGCAGATATGCAGAACCCCTCAACTGACCTAACAAAAGGTTAATTTATGCACCTCTGTTAATCATCCTATCCAAACAATTTGAAATTTTTCCCAAAGAATACCACTTTTCCCCTTCAAAGGGGGAATGACAAAATTGGTAATTTAAGTTTGGGGTAAAGAGGCTTGGCTGTGGGTTTTTGAAACACGCAAATTCTCAGATTTGAAACCGTTTCCATGTATTTTTACATTCTTTATCAACTTGGTCTCATAATTAATTAATTTTGCTCCCCTTCGAATAATTGAAATAAGCCCCCTTCTAATGATCCTTTTTTTTAGCATTACAGACATGTCTTTAAAAAATATTATTCTGGGATAGTCTCAGCTGCTTCCCCCCTTTTATATTTGTGAAGCCTCCTAATTTCGGCTAAAAGCTTAGCCCCTTTTCCCCCATGATTTTAATTGATTAGATGAAATAAAAAAAGAAATAAAAAAAAAAAGGTTTGGGTCAAATTTACGATTAGGGGGCCCCAATTTAAATTTTTTAATTCTAAGGGGGGATGTGCTATTGACTCGGGCCCACGAAGGGGCGAAGCCAGGCCTAAACCATCCACCCCTTTTTTAAAATCTAACTTGCAAACATTGGTAGTGATGGTGCTTACCAATTCGGCCTGTGTGCCGGTACTGTCTTTGACCCGGCGGGGAGTACGGCGCCCAATAAAATTATTTACTAAAGGGGCCGCGGGAAAAATGGTGGGTAAGATCGTTACCCCCCCAAAAGAGAACTGTGAGTTCTGAGGCACTAAATACTTCATTTTGACGTGGTTTTTGTCAAATATTTAAACAGCACGACCGCGGGGCCCAAAAAGGCCTAATTCCCCACGTTCCCCGCCATCGCTGTGGGCACAAAAGTGCCCCCAACGGCTACCTTGTCATTCCCAAGATAATCCTCACTCCGGGCCCCCAAAAAATTTTAAATTTAGAATAATTTCGTGAACTCACCTTGCTATTAACCCAAAAACTACATGTGCAATGATCCCTATTTAGATGCTAACTAAAGGTACTCAGCAGTGGTAGATGGTTTTTATGATTTTTAAATCTTTATTATTATTTTAGGGGGTGGGGGTAGGGGCTGTGGGGGGGCCAGGGGGTTGGTAAAAGTGGTTGGTTGCCGTAATGGCGGGGATGGTGGTAGGCCGACGGTTAAAAGGTTTTACATTTGGCCGGCACTATTTTGGTGTGTTTACCACTTTGTCCTTTCTTATAACCGATTGATCGGTTATGCTGGCTCAATCATATTAAATGAGCGTGACTACACCTTAGTGTAAAATCAAGAGAGTACTACAACCTTGATCGTGTAGGATTTAATGCGTGAGTGATCGCCTTCACTGAAAATCCTGATCAGCTGGGCTGGTGGCTACACGTGGAACGTTCCAATAATGTGTACTTCTATACTTGGAAGGTGTCTTAATTATATATTAATTTATACCCAATTCTATAATAATATATACATAGGTGGAATTTCTATTCGGCTCCTTTTTTGACAGGGGGGGCGTCAAATTCCACCATACCATTCTCCCGTTAGAGAGCGGTTTTAGTGGATAATTTCCACAATTTGATTTGATTTATTTATTGCCATTGTATAAAGTATACATATATATAATATTTTATATATATATAATATATATATATATTTTATATAGATATATATGTATATATATATATATATATATATATATATATATGTATATATATTATATATATATATATATTTTATATATATATATATATATATCTTTTACTTATATGGCCTAGTTTGCAAAGCCATATATGGTTCTTTAGCAGACATAGCTTAGATATAATCTAAGCTACTGACGATACTTTACAATTTATAGTTATATAAAATTATTTACAAAAATTTGTTACCTATTACATCCTCAACACCAGAAAAAAAAAAAGTATATAAACATACACACCTAATGAAACACATAACACTATTAGTAAATACATATATTACACAACACACACACACACACACACACACACAGTACATATAATTAAATCCACATACATGTAAGCGAACACAAACATGCATACACACATGCATACATCACATAGATACTCCCACACGTATAACCTGCATACCTTCATACATGCACAGGTAGATACATACAACATAGATATCCTACATACATACATTACACCTACAATTATCATTGTAAAGAAAACAGGAGGTTCTTTAGTTGTTTTTTAAAAGGATGTAGATTTTTTATACATTTGAGTGTGTCTTGCAGCGAGTTTCACAGTTTG
Source organism: Chionoecetes opilio (assembly GCA_016584305.1). NCBI lineage: Eukaryota > Metazoa > Arthropoda > Malacostraca > Decapoda > Majidae > Chionoecetes > Chionoecetes opilio. The sequence continues at coordinate 6,815 of JACEEZ010007462.1, forward strand.
GGTCCGGCACACAGTGTGCTGTTATGGAATAGAGTGGTGCGTGCTTGAGGGCAAACCAGGTTGATAAGGTTTGACCTTGTGCTGTATGCATGTTGAGGGCGTAAGAAAATTGGACAATTAGGAAGCTGTATGTGCAGTGATTTAAATATTGATAATAACAAAATATTAATTAATGACCGAAAAATTAGATGATGAAAATTTGCAAATAGTTTTCCTGTGTGATCATATTTACCTTTAAAACACATAGTTCTTATAACATTTTTGAGCAACCAAGACACCATTTAAGGGGACTGTTTACCTTTTTGGTCAACACCATGTTAGACTGCTTGGATATTCTTGAAATTTGTATACAATATTAAGGCTATCTAAAAACCTATCTAGACCAAAAATGAAGGCAATCTGGACATATTTTTATATTTTAGTTAGTTTTATGCATTTGACGGCCATTTTTAAAGGTTTAATAACTTCGCCATAAATTACAATTTTCTAAAACTTCTTGTCTCCTATTGAAGAGTAGTTTATCTATATAATAACTGATTTATGATTTCCCTCAAAGTTGCTATTGTCAGTCATACCATTAAACAATAATAAAGTAGTTTTTTTTTTTACATAAAAACGCATCTTTGTCATCCTTTGCCAATTAAAAAAAAAAAAAGTGATAAATTATCACAAATTCAAAAATCCACTTTAGAGCCAAAACTTTCAGGTACACACAGCTATATTTAGTTTGTATATAAAATGAAAAATAAGGGTTATTAAAACTTTTCTACGTGCTATTTTTGAAAAATCAAGTGTCGAGATATTGAGCTTTAAAGGTTTCAATACACTTTTACTAAGCCGGTAAATTATCCCACAACAAAATATTCTTCATAAAAGATAATTTTTTTTATAGAGATTCTGATGTTTTTTAATTATTAAAATTGGACAAAAAAGTAAAGATGTTTATGACATTTGACGCGTTTGTGCTTAGCTGTAGCGCCGTGAAAACCTGCGCTATGACGGCGTTTGTGCTTAGCTGTAGCGCCGTGAAAACCTGCGCTATGACGGCGTTTGTGCTTAGCTGTAGCGCCGTGAAAACCTGCGCTATGACGGCGTTTCGTTCCACGCAACATAACGTACCGTAAAGAAAAAAATATCATATATATATAGGGCCATATTCAAGAAATTTTCTCGACGCGTTGCGTCGCGGGGCAGTATACAAGAATCAGCAGAGGTAACGCAATGGGTGGAGATTTGAATCAGCTGATTCGCGACAACATGCAGATCCCACCTTCATCTCGCTGTGCACTTATTCCATCCTATTTCTTCCCAGACCATTACAGGTGAGTTTTCAACACAACCGAGAGTAACATGCATACCTTGTGAATGAACACGGGTCATAATTAAGGTAAAATTAGGTGCAGGAGGCCTTATATTGCTGTGGTGACGAGGGAGAGCGGCTGTGGCATGGGACGGGATGTACGTACATACCTGGGACGGGGTTCTCGGAAGCGGGAATTCGGGAAGCCCACTCAGGCCCATTTTTTCTTCCTCAATGCCTCAGATAAGTGGCGAACACTAACAAAGCTATTATTTTAATGGCAGAAATGATCAATTAGGCTAGTAAAAGGAATTAGATAGGTGTAAAACAGTCAAAATACTGATGCCGCCTTGGACTCGCTTGTGTTGGTACGCCTACTTTTGCAGCCACCGCTTGTGTTGGTACGACTGTCAAATATCCACCAGTCGGGCATTTCTTGTAGATGCCACCAGTGGAGGTACGACTGTGGGGAATCTCCACCTGCCGGGATTTGACGAGCATTCTTGAATATAGCCCATAATCATCACTCTGCACGTGCATTGAATCACATGTATTAATATTAAATACTATTTCAATTTTCTATTTTCAGCTTATGAATCAAAATTGATGGAAACACTTTGTGATGAGGCTGTGAGAGAGCCACAGAAATTTGCTGAAGTTAAGAAGAATGTCAACATTCCACCACCATTAGCTTCACAGTTTGATCATCCTGACAGAGAAGAAGCAGTGTCCAAGTGGTTAAAGCGTTTCAATCGTCCGTAAGTTTAATGTAGTAATAACTTTGAAATATCGTATTACAATATTTTTATTTCTTAAAATATAAAGTTTGTCTGAGGAAATGTATACAATAAATAGGTGCAAATATCACAAAAATGACAATATAATTTTAATCAAAATTCTATCATCTTTCTATCGTTATCATTTCTATCATATATGTACAAAAACATGAATTCATTGTATATCCGGTAGTTTGAATCCTTTGTAAGGCTCTGAATTAAATTAATTTCGTATGGCAGCTGGGTGCTGGGTGCTGGGTGCTAGGCGTCCCTTTCTGGAAAGGGAACGGGGACCGTCAGGGGGGGCATTTTCGAACACTACTAAGACCATCTTAGGGGACTAAGACCAACTTAGCGCTAGTTGGACATTTTCGGAAGCAAATTTCGCTCCGCCTAAGACAGTGCAGCGAGTGTAAACTAAGGCAGGGTTGGGGTCGTCTTAGCCCGCAATTTTCTTCGTCACCATAACAACAATGGTTATATTATTGGTTATATATTATATATTTTAGACTGTATATAGTATATTAGGCTGTATAATACACTATGTATAAATATATTATATATATATATATATATATATATATATATATATATATATATATATATATATATATATATATATATATATATATATATAATACTATATATATAGTGTGGATATATATATATATATATATAGGGGTGGGCTGGGTGGAATAGATATGATTTGCGACAGAAACGGTTAGCAGATTAATTCTAAACATCAAAACTCACCAGAAAAAAAGTTTCGTTATTCACGATAATATCACATACTGGCTATGATGTGTGTGTGGAGGATTAAAAAGGAGAAGGAAGAGGAGGGAGAAGAAATAATAGAAGAAAAAAAAGGAGAGAGAGAGAGAGAGAGAGAGAGAGAGAGAGAGAGAGAGAGAGAGAGAGAGAGAGAGAGAGAGAGAGAGAGAGAGAGAGAGAGAGAGACTCCCTCGGCGCAGTGACTGCACTGTGACTGTAGCAGAAATACATATCTGGCAACTCAAGGAGAAGGAAGAGAAGGGAGAAGAAATAATAGAATATAAAAAGGAAAGAGAGAGAGAGAGAGAGAGAGAGAGAGAGAGGAGAGAGAGGGAGAGAGAGAGAGAGAGAGAGAGAGAGAGAGATGAGAGGAGAGAGAGAGAGAGAGAGAGAGAGAGACTCCCTCGGCGTGGTATACGTATTTCCCGCCAAATACAGACTTGTGTCGCGCGCGCTGATTGGTTAGGTGGCACTAAGAAGGGTTGGCCTTCTGTCCCCTTACACGAGGCTAAGATGACGCCCGAAAATGCTTCCTTAGTAATCTTCTTAGCCCGGTATAACTAAGTGGTTTTAGGACGCAAGAGGGGAAATTTTTGGGAACCCTTCAAAAAGGCCCCCCAGGACGCAACAATTACCGCGGATTACACGCTCACGTCCCGGGAAAGGTGCTTGCCCATTTTTTGTGACACTGATCCGCAGTCTCTGCTAAAAGCATAAAGCAGTTGGGTTCACGCCGGGAAAAAGGGTCAAAAAGGGACATATTTAGCGCTTCGGGGTCCTGGGGGAAAAACGCCGACGTTTTTTCCCGACAGGGGATGCGGGGGCAGCCTATGTTAAATCTCAAAAAGGGACGGGTGACCGGTGCAACGTGAGTCACTCTGGGATCTTCTGGGGGACTTGCGTGATTCCTGCAAGGACGTTTGGGTTTTGATCTGGTCTATTATTCGGGGGACGAGAGGCTGTGGGAGTGTTTTGGGGGGGGTAATCCAGCTTCTTTTTCCCGTTAAAACAGGATGGGCAAGGGTTTCTCCTTTCCCCCCTCAAATTTTCCCAAAACTTGGATGGACTGGGTTAAATTTAAAATACACTAGGGGACGCCGTGGGGCCAATGAAAAGTTTAAATATAGATTATTTCGAATTTGGGCCCGGAAAGTTTTTCCCTTTTGTAAAAGGGGGAAATTTTAAAAGGGGGTTTGTTTCTTTTTAACTTTTTTGGGTTTTAGACTTCTTGCTATGCCAAAAAAGGCCCTTTTTTATTTATATTCAAAAAAAAAGCTTTGCCCCGGGTAAAGTAACGGGGTTTTATTTGCACCTATCATCAATTTTTGATCGTTTTTTTTCCCGGATGGGGTTTTTCCTTGTTTTAAAACCCAAATGGGGGCGAAGCCCGCCAAAAGACAGAGCTCGGGGTTTCCCAAATTTTGGGCCCCTTTTTTGGCGGGGGAGGAGAGTTTGCTGAGATGAGGTGCCTACGTATGCGGCGTGAAAAGGGGGGAATCCTTCTCCAAGAACTCAGCGGCATCCGGAGGGTGTTGAAAGCGGGGGTACCCTGGAGACATTGCGAAGGATCTGACCCCATGCTGCTTGCCCTTAAGAAAAAAAACCCCCAGTTTGCACCTCCATGGTTGTTATTGCCCGGTCCTGCCGGGAAGGATAATTTTTTGGAAAAGGTTGTGAAGTGGTGAAGACAGAAAACTAAAGCAAAAAGGGAATTCGTGGGAAGAATATGGTAGGCGTTTGACATAACGGCTCCCTCACACATCTTCCTCGAAAGGACCAAAATCCCACTGCTCCAACCCCCACTGTGCCACGCGGAGCAAAAGTGGTTGGCTCCCCCTGGCCAGAAAAGTCCCCTCTTTAGACCTGGAGGGGTGTACTCCCTGATTGATTGATTGTTAAAAGTTTTAAAAAAGGGCCCCGAAAACTGCGGGGTATTGACGCCGCTTACAAAGATGCATGTAAAAAAAACTAAAAAAAAAAAATTTTAAAGAAAAAATAAAAATATTGAAAATTACGAAATCATAAAAAACGAGTACATTAAAAACAATCAAAAGTTAATATTAAAAACTCAAAAATTGTTGAAAAGGGCCACCCTTCTCAATAATTTTGGACTTCATGCCCGGAGAAAACACCTCTCCCCCCAATGCCGGGAGAGACGGTAAGCACCGTCCGACCCGCGACACCGGGACAAAAATTGCAACGTAGGCCCCCAAGACGGGGACCTCGACCAGAAAGGGCCCCATTAAAGGGGACCAAAATCATCACAGTAAGGAGGGTGGGCCCCCCTCCATGGGGAACCCCCCGAGTATATAGATGTGACCAATACGAAATCGTCCCAAGGCAGCCCCTCCCATCTCGGGGAGACCGCGTAGCTCCTCCTCGATACTTTGGGGGTGGTGCGCGTTTTTTTTTTGCCCTTAGAAAATCCACGTTCTTGCCAACTGTTTGAACTGATCAGGGATTGCCGAGCGTATCGTAATGTGCTAAGTGATAGGCTGGTTTTTTAGCTGCATTTTTCCCAAAGGGCATCACTTCCTCATTACCGGAACACCTACATGTTGCCGGTCCCAAAAAAAGCTGACCGCCCGGGCCCCTCGCCTCTTGAGCAGATAAAGCCATTCCAGGTGGCATTGACCAGGGGTGGGGGATTTAAAATTAATAGTGATTAAAGAGCCTACAAAATCCTAAAAATTAAAAAAAAGAAAAAATCCGGAAGGGAAAAAATAATCAGAGAGCATATAAAATAGCATTTATTTCAGCCGAAAAAACAGATGAAACACTTGAAGGGCTGACGCCTTTGTTAAACGTGGGAATACGACACTACCCAAACTCCTTCGTCTGTTTGGAACCTCGAAAAGACAGGGACCGAACCTGATGTGTGCAAAAGTGGTCTAAAAACTGGGAAAACGCCCCCTGAGGGGAAAAGACCCTTTTGAGAGGGAAGGCTTTTGCAAAGGACACTTCGGGGAGAACCCCTGGCCGCGTCGGGGCCTATGGGGGCAATCCGTAAAGCAGGGAAAACGTCTCCATAAAGCGTCATCGGAACCAGGGTTTTGGGTAATTTCGTCCCCCTGGAAAAGTTGCATCCAAAATCACAAGCCCCACCCGGGAAAGCTATTGAGTCAGGGGGCTTTTGGGGCGATAAAAACTTTTAAACGGAGGGACTGGCGTTGAAATCAAATGGGAGGACCCACATCCACCAATAGATTTGGGAGGGGAAAAAGACTGAACCCCCCGGTTGTCAGACGGACACCAGCATGATGTACCGAAACCCAGCATCCGCAGTCAGTGGGTGGGCAGGGGATACATTCACTCCAATTCAAGCTTCGAAAGGATAAATAGGGTGAAGATAGGGAGTGTACGCGATCACCCCCCGCGGGTGTGCGAGAGGACTTTCAGTAGATCCATGGTCCGGAACAGTCAGTCTTGAGAGCCAAGGGGGGCACCCAAGTCATCTTTTTCAAAAATACCCAAAAAAACCGGGGTCTCTCCCTACATGGTATTCTTTCCCGTAAAATGGGGTTTTGGGGTCGGGATAAATCCCCCGGGTTCTGCAAAAATGACCGCTACAGTTTTCGTTGGAGAAAACCGAAGCCACGATTCGCGTCCTTCACAAACTTTATCAATACAAGTTGAAGTCTTCTCTCTGCACCGACACCTAAGCAGAAAAAGAGATTGAAAAATCATCCACTATAAGACTAAAAATCCCCTCTGCATTACACAACAATCCCTTGAGGGCCCCGAACAGAGCAAAACCTCAAGACCTCCCTTGGGGGAGCCACCTGGAAGGGGGTGTTCAAAGACAGTATGTTCCAAACTCAAAAACTCTAGCCCCGGGGTTGGCTGGGAAACTCTGGAGGAACACGGGCAAACGACCTCTTAGCCCAAAACTATACAGAGATTGCAATATCCGTGTCTCCAAGCCGTGTCGAAACCTTTTTTAAAGGTCGAAAAGAGGGTCACATGGTGTTGCCCGGAGGCAAATGCCCCGCATATGGATACTAAGGAAATACGTTTCCCGTAGTAAAGTGAGTTTAGGGAATCCCACTGAAAAAGGGAAAAAAATTTTTTTCCCGTTCAAAAACCATACCCTCAAATATTTACTATTTTTTCGAATAACTTTCACACACTGAAGTTGGGATATGGGCCGGGAAAATTTGTGGTAGGAGGGGTCCCCCTTCCCGGCTTAGGGTGGGGTCACCCCGCCAACCCCAGCTACTTGGGAAGGTTCCTCCAACCAAACCATTATAGATGCTCAACAGAAATCTAAGCCTCATCCTTAATGACAAGCCGGGGGGGGGATATGGTACATCATCTTGGCCCGGGGAAGTGGGCAAACGCAAAACCTTTTTGGCTTGACAAGCTACGAGGTGTAAAAAGAACATTGTAAATTCCCCGCCTCTGGTGAAAAAACTATGCCTCTCTTTCTTGTCGCCCCTCTGTCCCCCCACTTGGAGAAAGCAAGGTCTGTCCCGCGGGCCCTGACACAAAATGGGGGAAAAAAATTCCTCTGACAGTCAAGGGGTCTGCCACAGGGGCTCCTTAATCGATAGAACTGGAGGGAAGGGTGGGATAAACTTCCCCCTTTTTTTCCTCACTCTTTGCCAAACCTTGGAAAACCCGGGTAGTCACAGATCGTCTTTTATAAACCCTCCAAGAGGAGTGACAGACTCTTTCATAACCCCGGGATCTGCTCTTAACCGGGGAAAAATATTTTTAGGGCTACTGAAATTGGGCCCCGAAATGTATTGCGTCTCAGCACGGCGGGAGTGACTCCTCGCTGCCGTACAGTCCTAGTCCCCACGGAAAAGGTCGGCAGAGAAAGATCCAATGTCGGGGGTCTCACAGGGGTGCAAAATGGATTCGAACACAAAGTAATCTACGGCCTCACTATTTTGAAAGTCATCTATATGATGTTCAAAACACAGCCCTTTTAAACCCTCCCCCTGCACGAGAGAGGCACCTTTTGGGGGACATCGGGGAAAGGGGGGGAGGACACTGCTTTTTAATAGTTGGGATAATGGTCACTTCCCCGAAAAGAATCGGCCACCTCCCTGAAATCAGGCGACCCGTGGACGCAGAGTGATAGGTCAATAGCAGTCAAAGTTCCCGTCCCGCGAATGGAAATTTTTGGTTCTCCCTGTTTAAAATATTTTTAAATTTTTCCAAACTATAAAAGTTACGAGAGAATCACCGCGAAAGTTTCTGGTGGAATCTCCCCACAGAAAAAGCCGCCCATTCTGTCTCCCAAAGGGGAAAAAATGGGACGGGGGGAAACGGGGATAAAATCCTCAAGATCTTGGAGAGGTATGTCGTCCCCTTTGGGGGTAGATATATTGAGCAGACAGTGTAGGTCTTTTCAATGGATACGACCTGCTACAGCCCGCAAGGTGATTGCAGCGGATGACTTAAGGGGACATCCCCACATGGTAAAGGGCCACAACCACCATAAAGCCCCCCCTGCTGGGGGTGGGTGTGGACAGGGATAAAAACCCGTCGGGCGAGACACCTTCCCTGCCCTATCATTGTTTCTTTAAAAAGATAATTTCTGGGTCCAACTCGTTGATGAAAGGACCCCATTTTCCCCCATTTGCACGTAATCCACGAAAATTCCATTGGAGGGTTGAAATGTTATTTCGTGCGTGAAGATGTGCAGAACCCTTTCGGGTTGTAGACGCTCCCCATTTGAAAGCCCAGCTCTTTTTTTCTGTGTTTTGAAAGGTGGTAAACTACTTTTCCTGTAATTCCCAGATGTGGTTGGCGCTTGCGTAACCCGGGGGTGAAAACGGGGTTTCTCATACGAGGGCCCCGGGAGTATAGAGACCCTAAAGTCCCCCCAAAGATGCCGATTTACTAAAAAAGATTTACCACTTCTAGGTTTTTCTGAAGCTCCCCCACGAGGGTCTTGAAGATTTCTTAAACGCATGGTATCACTACTTGTGTGTCCATAATTTTTTGAACACCCTTTGCCATCAGCGTGTTGTTGAGCTGTGCGCTAGCCGCTTCAGGGGGGGGGTTAACAGGGGGGTGATATTAGGAGTCACGTATTTTCCCCCACCCATCTCGCCAAACTGTCAAAGTAGGGTGAAAATTCGACAACCTTGCCTTGAAAAGACCGTCCATACCCGGTGAGATTGGGGCATCGAGCTCAAAAGCCTGATCTCAAGGGTGAGTTTCAAGGTCGCGTATCTTGGGCATCTTTGGGGTGGAAAACCCCTTCAAATTTTTTCAGGAACAGAGAAGATTGATCGGCCCAAACTTGTCTCTGGTAAAAACGTTTCTCGTTGCTCCCCTGTCGCCCAAAATTCCATCGGGAAAGGTGAGGGTCAAGCTGCAGCATTTTTTTTTAGGCATGGAAGATTGGGGGATTGCTGCATCAAAGCCATGTGTTTGACACAACCCCTCAAACACCGGCAGGTGGCCGGTTTCTTGTGTGCTCTTGGAGCAAAAGCTTAGTAGGGAGCTTCTGTCACTGGTTGCAGGCATCATGTTATGGAGATCATCATTGGTGTCGTCTTGTCAAGTATAAGGGCTCCAATCTTCTCCCGAGGTTCAATATTCAGCGTTTCCAGGCACGCTGGGGTACATTGACAAGGAGAAATACGGCACCGGAATCGAGTGATGAAGTCTCAAGCTCCGTGGAAGGACATAAAAGAATCGACCATCGACTTTGCCAACCGGCAATCTGGGTTTAAGTGACAGCCGAGAGATGATACAGAGAGTTCCTGGAATTGGCGCTAATTCTCCTTGGAAACCATCCCTTCTCGAGAGTACGAGTCAGTGCCAGGAACAATGCCCACGCACGCCTGGATGTCCAAGGTTCCATCTACTCCTTGAAGACTGGATGTTCCTGAGGGCAGGTCAAGCTGACAAAGAGAAAGGAGATGGACTCCAGTGATGTGTGAATTTGGTGTTCGTGTAATTTGAAAGCGTGGAATACAGCGCCCGAACCAGCAAGTGCACCCATACAACGACTATCACTACTCTGCATCCCGGACTCGAGTACTCTAGCCATCCACGGAAGCTATCTCCAAATGCAAATCGGAAAAAAAACTCGCCAAGGCAACCTGTGGTACTTGTCAGAGTCACTCGTTGGTTTGGCATTTTTTGCAAGCCAGGTCAATCCATCAAACAAAAAGGCTGATGGTGCGTGCCAGTGAAAGAACAGGAGCCTACTCCATCTCACGCAAAGAAGGTGACAGTCAGCCTCAAGTCCTCCGAGAGGAAAGAAGTTCGAAGAATTCGTCACGCTGAAGTATGTGGCCCTATTCGAGTGATGGACTTACCAGATGGATTTCACCAAGTAGACCAGGAGCGGGGGAAGGAGCGGGAAGATCCAAAAGGCCAGAGGGATCGTTTGTTGATGAAAGTCCGTGTGAACGACCACGCTGAACGTGGAGTGGCACTCTCAGGAGTTCAACAGACTCCTGACACGGGATCGAGTCTCAGCTGCAGTACCTGCTTCAAGTTCGTTTCGAAGAACATCGGCGGGCTTTCCCAGACAGCAAGAAGTTTCAGACTCCTACTGGACAGTTGAGATAACTGACCAACTGAAGAGCACACAGAATAATGTTGATGTGATTCGGACAATAAATGGTTATAAACGGCAGACAAGTGTACGCTACATATTTAGTAATATTTATTATGTAGTTTTTGTGGTGTGTACTCTATAATTCTATTCATGATGTATGATAATTAAGGAAGACATTTTTGCAGGTGACAAGTTTAGTGTTGCGCAAAATGGACCGAAAACAGTTGAAAATGGGTTTTTACTCGAAATGTTGTAAACTTTGACGTGTGAGCTACTTAAAAAGATAGTTTTTTTGTTTGTTTCTCTTTTTTTCCATGCGTTTTTAATCCAAAAGGAACATACATGGGTGTAAGACTTGGAAAATATCAATATTATGTATTTATAATTATGTAATTGAAAGATTATAATCTTATCATTACATTTTGACGTAAAATTCCTTAAAGGCCGTCGGACTATACATGAGTAGATCTACTTGCAAATACTGTATTTCTTCAAACCAAGTTCATGGTATGGACCTGAAGTATATCAAAACCATTGGTTTATTAGTTGAAAAACCTGATTTTCAACATAAGAACAATAAGATTGCATTATTGTGGTTAAGAGAACATCAAATATTGGTCGCTATCACCCGTTGTCCGCAAGTTGCCTATCTAATCCAGACTTATGGTACATTTTTGAACGGGATCTTAATATTCAGTGCAGGGCCTATTGTGCGACCAGGACTTCCGTAAGGACTCTCTCTCTCTCCTCTTTTATTTCTGGAAATATTGTGGAATTTCTTTCTTATTCAGAAAAAATCTGAAAATTTTCATGGAGTCTGCGATATCTGATGAAACCCCAAAAATCTAGGCAAAATCCAGACTTTTCTGGGTTAATCTGGGCAACACGGTACTGGAACGCCTTTGTTCGGTAAAACAAAAACGTTCAGCCGTGGAATGTATCAGTACGAGGCTGGCGGGAAAAATGGTGGGGAAAGCATGTTTCCCTATATCTAAAGACCGGATTTTTTTCGAAAAAACGTTGGACGGCAAAAAAAAATCCAGATTTCAAAGGCTGCCCTGTGGTATAAGCAGATGAAAAATTCCATGATAAATGATCCGCATTCTAAGTTGTTGTTTAGGGCAGACTTACCCGAAAAAAAATATTCCAGAAATCAATATGGGAACGATTACATAAATGCGTAAAACTCTTGCGAATAAGAAATGTACATTTTTCAAAGTGGAAATACGATTCCTGCAGACACGCTCTCCAGCAAGACATTAAAAAATGTTTGATGGATTAAAAAAGATTGATGGATGAGTGCATCAAAAGCTGCTTGGAAATGAACCGGCCACAAAGCTGCGCAAATAAAAACTTATATCTCCAAAATCTGTATAAGCAAAAAAGAAACGGAATAAATGCCTTAGGGTAGCATCTCGCTGAGCCTTAACCCTTCCACTGCGGATATCAAATTCATAGGACCTAACCCCTGGCGGAAGGTTTAATTAAAATATAAAAATAATTAATGATCATATTTAAATTGCCTAAATGAATAGGATGCTCATTCCATGACCAGAAAATATATGGTTTCGTCTTAGTGGAGGCTACCAGCTAGGTGACAGAGTTACGTCAAAGTGCCTAGCAACAGGTCGTGACCGTGCTGACAGACGCACAATGAACGACTTACTACTCAACATAATACAGCTTATTTTGGTACCATAAACTGCTCATTCAGCATTCATTCATTCACTTCATACTTCTGTTTATATCCATAAAACAATATATTGAATATCTTGACTATTTAGCCTCGCCATTCGAAGGTAGAGGGCGACGGCAGCGTCAACACGTTTCGTATGGACCGCTTGACCTTATAGTCAGCTAACTCACGCAAGCAGAAAAAGAGGTTTCTTATATATCGCAAACACTTGACACTGTTGCCATACCAGCCTATCACAACGAATATTTACCATAATATCATTGAGCGCGCAGTTTTAATACCAATAAACCAATATGTACCAGCCGCAGTGAACCCTTAAATAGATGTGAGAGGACCGTATTTGTACCAGCCGCAGTGAAAGGGGTTAACATAAAGTATTCTGCCATCTTTGGTCTAGGGTCAAAGCTTTCATAGTAAAAAAATTAGGGAAAACTAAAAAAGGTTGTTTTGACCATTTTTAAAACAGCCTATTTTGGTCAATTTTTTATTAGCACACAGTAAAAATAATCTCAATACCAATTGTACATCTTGCGAAGAAAATAATATTTGTTATCTTTTTTTTTTGAAGAGAATTCTGCCAGAGCCAATATAAAACAGTTTTGAAAGTTTTATGATAGTAAAAAAACTCATTTTCTGTGTCGATACTGAAAAAAGCAATGGAAAGCAAAGTTGTCGAGCTCCAAAATTCATGACCTGGCACGTCCCAAATCTGCTCTCAGTCCACTATTTACACTGTAAAATGCAAAAAGGTTTTGTGCCCGGCAACTGTGTGTAACGTGAACAGTCACCCACCATTTGTACACATTTATAACGTAAAAATGTATTACATTACCACACACTGGGGGGCATGTAGTAGCCGTACCCGATGGGATTGGATTGGTTACGAGATCGACAAATATAACTCGGTCACACGGCAGCTTCTCGTCTCTGACTTGTTTACTTGAACGTGCACAAAAACACACATTTAAGCGCACACACAACACACACACACCTTTCAAACACACTGTGTACCATCACTCCCTGCAAAACTCCCATCACATTCCTAGTAATGAGTGCTACTGAGAAAAAGGATATCCAGGGTGCGGGGGGGGGGGGAGCCTTTCATGCGAGAGCACGCACGCGCACTGTCTGTCTTAGTCTCTGAGGACGGAATTGAGAGACAGGGGCAGGAAGCAGCAACAAAGGTCGTTGGGCCAGCAAACGACGATCTCTCCGAACTTAGTTTCCTAACGACCGGAAAGCCACAAAGCATCCTTTTCGGTCGGAACGGGTGCATCTCTGTAATCTTGATTCCCCAACAATAAGCCTGGTCTTACCTCACCCTATCTAGAAACCTTGCACCTAAACAATTTCGCCAAACCGGGGGTGTACTACTCACCAGCTACCGTCTGCCCGAGCTAGCTACAATGCACAAAATACGCACTGAAATACTGATCCCTGGGTGAATAGTTGTTCGACAATGTATACCAATTCAGATTTTGGGTAAAATATGGTGGAAACATTGATGTCGAGAGTAATCAAAAGAGAACATAGAAACATTTCATTGAAACTTGCCTTTGCTAGAACACTACCACCCTACCCGTATACTGAAACACTGCTCCCTGGGTGAATAGTCGTTTGACAAATTGTACACAGTATACAAATTCTGATCTTGGGTTAAAAGCAATATATTGTCAAACCACTATTCACCCAGGGAGCAGTGTTTTCAGTATAAGGGGAGGAGGGGACGTAGTATTCTAGGCAAGGGCCACATTTCGCTTGAAATGATTCTATTTCGGCTTTGATTACTACTTACATTCAATGGTACACGAAGGTTTCTACCCAATCTGAATGGTATGACATTGTCAAACAAACTATTCACAAGGTGTGAGCAGGTTTCAGTGCGTTATTTGTGCAGTGTAGCTACTCGGGCAGCAAGGAGCTCTGGGAGGGACGCCCAAAAAACACTTAAGACCTTTTTTTGGTCGTTAGTCCAACGACGGAACCCACAGGGCGGAAAAGTCGTCGGTTTCGTCGTTAACGTGCACATGGCCAAACGACTGATCAAGGACCGGTTATTAGCAGAGGTCGGAAGTCTCCAGAGATGCTCATTATTTGCTTGGATTGCTATGAAAGATCCTTTTTTATAGGTGAATGTAGACATATGATTGCATTTGGAGGGATATTATTCATATTATGAGTAAAGAGATGAAATACCAAGCAAGGGACTCATCTACGTTGGCAGACGGCCTTCGGCAGCAGCAGACCAGCAGCAGCAGCAGCAACATGATGAAGCCCGTGAGGGGGATATCAACACCAACGTCACCAAGGGAGATAGATGTCTTTGGTAATATTTAGTAGGGGAGCGAGAACCCCTTGAGGAATCCTATGATCCCCTGGGGATATCCTAGGTGCTATCACAGGCGTGTGAGCTGACTGTCTTCTTCAGGAAGGCACAGGTGAGGCGGATAACTGCGGGTTTTTACTAAAAACTTTTTTGAGTGTGACGGCTGGAGCCGCCAGCTCCCTCCGCCACGATAGTCTTGGGCAGCTTTAAAACGTCCTTATTTACTGTTATTGTAAAACTTAGTGATTATGGTGAGATGTTATATATACTTGTTATTATCTAAATCAATGTAGCACCGTGTGTCACCTTAAATAAGGGTGATTTAAAGATGTTATGATGAGGTGACTGATGGCCGGCGTTTTACGAAAGCGCGGATTGGCATATGAAAAGCCCCGGCGGATCATTGAAAGCGGGGATATATTTCTATCAAAAGCGCGGCTGAATTTGTATCAATTGCGCGTTTTTTCACTCACTTAAAAATTCCGATTGTGTAGCAGTTCTTTAATGATCGTTCACCTCTTCCGTTAGCCAGACGTTATCATCTGTTTGGCCCCTGCTTACCACGGGGAGGTGGAAGCAGGATTTTGAAGCAGGATATTGTTTTTCGTTCTTTATTCATCGCGTTTTTCACTCCCCCTCTTCCATAAAAATAGTTTAAATGTCCTTTATTTATCGCGTTAAAAAACTCAAAGTTACATGTTTGTTCTTGCTGGAATGGTTACCAAAAACCACTTCATATAATTGTGTCTTGTTTATTTCCCCAGAAATAAATTTGTTTGTATTGTGCCAGGGATACTCTGTCCTGTCTTGTTCAAATTTTCGCGTATTTGCTGGTTTACCGATACTCCTGATCTTAATATAAGTAGCAGTCTGGAGCTTTCCTAGTACATCCATGAACACAAATTAGATGGATGGGATGTATAAAATTGCTCATTGAAATGACATGAAAAGATTCGGCAGAATTTTTGGTACGCTTTGTATTTGAGGGGACTTCAGCCCAAAGCACTGGAGGATTATCTTGATTCTGCTGTTACATAATTATCAACCAGATAGTTCGCAAAGCGAGTACATCCTGAGGTGCGTCTGTCTTTAAATTTCCCTCGATGAAGCAATCTTCTACATCTGTTGGGTCAATGAAATGTAGACCAAATGATAATTTCAGCCACTGGCCTTGTCAACTGTTGGGGGCCTTGTAACCCTACTTAGGCCCAGGTTTTGAATTTTTCGCCACCATGCCTGCCCTAAATGAAATTTGCAACATTTGATGACTGCGGTTGGAAATACATCTCTCAGAACAGTGAGCATGGCAAATTCAAAATCTGCATGTATCACTGAGGCTCCCAGTTGCATATTCCTTGCGGAACAAATGTCAATTAAACACTTCCACAGATTTCTATAAATCTCCTCAGATTTACCTGGCAAGAGGGCATACACTAATGGAATATAATGCCCATTACATAATCCATGTATGGTGTATAGTTGATAGGGAAAAACTTTGGACAACCTTTAAAGTCCCTCAACGAAGATCTCTTCAGCAGTTTCGCCAGAAAAAGCAAGATTAGTTGTACATGAAAATGATAACCTACCGATTCTGGATTTTTTCAAGGATAAAATTCTTCAACTTTGGTCGTAGTAGTAGTCATAGAATTTAAAGCATGATGTACTTCCTCACGAGTTTTAGGCAATACAGGATACACTTTCCGTCTTTCTCGGTATAAATGATTGTGCTATAGATCTTAGATCACCAGATTCTAGCACATTATCAGAAAATGTATGCAGTTCCGTTCTAATGAGCTTAGAAGGTCTTGCCGTCATGTCATCAGTTGCCTTCCGTTTCACTTGTGCACGTAGTTTTCTGTCTTTCAAGTTTTCTTTCATCCTTGCCATGGTTTTGTTCCCAAATTTTACCGGAACAATGGGAGTCATTGTGCTGTCTGTTTTGTCTACCTTTACATTTCTTGTTGGTACATCTCCAAGAAAGATATCCATCCATCAATGTACTGTCCACTCTGTATATATCCATCGAGCATCAAACACTTCTTGCCTTTGTTGGTCCGGGAAATCGTAATCTCCATAGCGGAAAATTATGACAACACATGATGGAAGCACCGGACTGACTGGGCACCGTGGGCTCCAACAACTGTGAACATACTGTGAACAACTGTGAACTCCAACAACCAACGAGACCACCGAGACAGACACTCACGGTGGTCTCAGTAAACACCGTGTGAAGCATTATGACACACCGAATGATACTTAATGACATAGCGAGTGAACGGGATTAACCTTGCCGCGCATTTGACAGTGGTTTATAGGTGAGGTTCGAACGCGGTCACTTTTTCGAATCCGCGCTTTTGATATACGCCCCTGATGGCGGGGCAGAGTGACGGAGAGGCCTCGCCGCGGGGCCTCCCCATATCACAAATATTAACTATTTTAACCCACATACACACCTTCTACCACCAAAACACTAGCAACACAGGCTCCTTACTTATATATCTTACTATCTGATACATTAAAACTCCTTAAAACGCAAGCATTCCGAATAAAACGAGAATTAGTTTGAGATGACAGGGACAGAAGGCGGGGAGAGGCAGTCTGGCATGCCATTCTTGCCCGGAAATATGTCTCGCTGACTTGTGATTGGTCGAGAAGTTTTAAAAACTGTTTGTCATTGGCTGGTGACTGATGACGCGCTTGATGCCGTCATTACTCGCGTTAGCCAGTCAGCGCCTTCCGACGCGTTAACGACCGAAAAGGGAGGCTTTGTAGCTTTCGTCGTTAGGAAAAGAAGTTCGGAGAGATGGTCGTTGCTGGCGCAACTACCTTTGTTGCTGGGTTCCTGCCCTGAAGCCGCGAACGCGCGAAGCACCTTTGACCCTTTGTTTCGTAAAAAAAAAACGTTCGCCGTGGAATGTATCAGTACGAGGCTGCGGAAAATGATGGGAAGCAATGTTGCCCTCCCTAATACCTCAAGAACCGGATTTTTTTCCAGAATACGTTATAGAGGATAAAATCCAGATTTCAACAGGCTTCCTTGTGGTATAAGCAGATTAAAATTCCATTGATACGTAACCGCATTTAGTTTTTTTTTAGGGAATATTCCCCAAAAAATATTGCAGAAATCAAGGGAGCGATTTCATACTTGCGTCACTCTGCGAATACGAAATGTACATTTTCAAAGTGTAATACGATTCCTGCAGACACGCTCTCCATCAAGACATAACAAAAATGTTAGACGGATAAATGATCGATGTAGGGTGCATCAATAAGCTGGGGGAAAATTTGAACGACATAAAGCTGCGCAAAATATAAAAACGGTTATATTTCAAAATCTGTATAAGCAAAAGAGAAACGGATAGATGCTTAGGGTAGATCTCGTTGAGCTAAACAAAAAGTATTCATGCCTTATTTGGTCTAGGGTCAATAGTTTCATAGTAAAAAACTGGGAAACGCAATAAAGGTTGTGTTTTTACCATTAAAAGCTGCCGAAAATTTGGTCGTTTTATTATCATACAGACGTAAAGATGATCTTAATAGTAATTGTACATCTAAATTTTCATCCATAAATAACCCCATAATTTTGGTTTTTAATAAAAATAATTGAAATATCTAAAAAACGTGACATTTTGGGGAAAGGATAGCGCCGCGCCATGGGGTAGATCCCCGTGAAGCTGGACTAATATATTTGTGTCATTTTTCTTCTAGTTTACATACGTAAAAATGATATCAGTAACAATTGTGTTCATGTTGTTGTTATTAATTGTTTTTCATGTCATTTTTCCTGTGACGAATATTTGTGGAGGTCTTGGGCCTAGTATTGGTACCTAGTATATATTATGTATGATTTATATATAGCTCACTACTGATTTGTATGTGCCACTGAAGATGGTACACAGTAGTTTATATCATGACTGTATAATCTACACTGTTTCAGTGCTGTTTATGCTTTGTAGCTGCAAGTATAAACGGTTTACAATTTCACTACTCGTTTTTTTGGGGGGGCGACGACGATGGCGGGAAGACATTCAAAACATAAACACTAGCTGGCGATCTTAGTGTAGGTAACCACTCGGTTGATATTTTCGTAATTTGTTCATTTATAGCCATAATATGACACAGATGATGGACACAAAATGACATAGACTCTCCAGATAGCCCCTTCTACATTCCTGAAATTATGGATTAAAGAAATGTAAGTAGTAACGACACCAGCGTCTGTAAATCGAAAAAAAACTTCTCATGGCGACTTAAGTTTTTATCTACGGTACCAATACTTTATAAACGGCATTTATCTGATATGTACCCCATTTACTCTGCTTTTATTTCCCACAAACATTCATAGTTTCTATATAATTGGATGAATTTTGTCCAAAAGTGCTTGCTTGTCTCCCAAAGCTCTTTCTTAGCAATCCTCTCGCGACGCTGTCAGTGGCAAAAACTGACGCCCAGCACACAAAACGTGCGATCTGGTCTGAACCGGATGAGTTGGCGGATCTGAAAACCAAACACTGCTTGGTCGCCATCCGACCAACTGTCAGTCAACTGTCAGGGGCAGTTGGGCGATGGCTACACATCCAAATTTGTTCATAATATATTGGTCTACCTCTGTGCCAAAATTGGTGCTTTTATAAAAAAATGCACAATAGGTTAGCTTACCCGCTTGTACTATAGTGAAATTGGACCACGATAAACGCAGAAAAGGACAGCCTAGTCTTCATACATGTATTTCACAATATTGATCTACTACAATGCTAAGATAGGAAAGACACCCAACCTTTTGTATTATATGTATCGTTTATGTAAAACTGTATAATGTGTAGTGCTTTTATGTTGCTATTGTAGTGCTTATTTGATATGTAGTACTTCATTACTAATTCTAGAAAACATTGAAGCAAACATCTTTTCTCATCAATTTCCAACGACTGGACTCATTTTAATGGTCAATAAGTTTGATATTCTAACGCTTTGTAACCAGAAAACATTAATTTATAAATACATTTTGAACTACCTATTTCTTTTCTGATCAATTAATTACACCATGCATAAATTTGCTTTAACTAAATAAGTAACATCATCAGTGGGTAATTTCACGATTGCTGATGTTATTTATTTAGTTAACGCTAATTATGCATTTTGCTAATTCATTTATCAGAAAACGAAATACATCAAGGGAAAAGCTAATAAAATCCGCTCTATTGATATGCTCCATGTTAAAAGTTGTCTCGCAAAATATTAAATGGCGAAGAGTGAAGTAAAAATTAAACTTCATGCATATTTTTCATCTCATAATGACATTTTTGGGGGTGTATTTTACGGTTTTTTATTTGATATTTGTAACAACCATTTACGAAGATAACAGTATATATCATTTATACTGATAAACCCTGCAAGGAAATGGGAGTGATGTTCGAAAATGTCGAAATCGCGGCTTTGGGCCCTCTCTACTGGAAATAGCCCAAACTGAGTAGAAAGTACAGAAAGTACTATATGTAGTCTTTGGTTCATCCCATAATTAACCACACCTTTAGAATCTGCTTAAAATTTTTCATCTACCCTCATTGGCAGTCGTCTACCTAACCTCTCTGACGTGGGTGGGTGTGTAGGCCTCTCTTTTAAGAACAATACATCCCCAACCGCTAATGAGCCCATGAGAGGTGAGTCACATACTTTTGCTGGGGGGTCACTTTATAATCTCTGTTTCGAGATAGTGGAGCGATAAATGTTATATTTCGGGCCTCAAAACCTACACATTAGTCTAGCTAACTTTTCTTCCCTTCTCCTTTTCGTTTTTGCTTTCTTTCTTATTCCTCCTCCGAATCATCGGTGTCTTCCTCTCTTCGATGACCCTCCATGATTGCATGGTCCATATGTTGCTAGCTCTTGACGCTATCGTGAGCTTTCAGGGCCCCATCATGGATGGCACTATCATGGTTACCGTGGCTTTATCGTGACGACAAAATGACCGTTATTTTCCTTTCATGACTTAAGTCTTACAGCTATCTGACTCCATCATGACTATCTTAGGACCGTCATGACACATACTTAAGCTACGGTCACACTTGCCATTTTTACCCTTTGGACTGGGCGGTTTTTGCGTGGGCTGGGAGCAGAGCTACTTCTGGGCGCCCAGAGCAAGTGGTCACACTACTGTCTGGCCGCGGCGCCTCCCAGCCCAGTGCTAGGCAGATCTAAAATCAAAACAAACGCGACAACGCGTCTCTTAATACCAAAATATACCGTAATACACCAAAATACATGACAATACACTAAAAAAAGGGTATCAAAGACGTAATACATACATTTTTTAAACGTGTTTAGGGTGTATTTGGGTTATTTCGGTGTATTTGGTATATTTAGGTGTATTATCGGTATATTTTTTTTTATTTCGGTATATTTCGGAATATTTAGGTGTATTTATGGGTATTTTTCGGTGTATTTTGTATTTTTGGTATGTGGTTTTAGGTGTATTTCGGTATATTTGGGTATTAAGAGATATCCACGCGACAACTCACGGCACACCTGAGTGTGCCGTGAGTAAACACCGCCGGTTTTATGGAACGGGTCGCCGATGGGAATTATCGCCGAAACACCAATCTAGAACTCTCGCCGAGTGAAATGTTAACCTGACCTGGGCATTGGCCCCTAACTTAACCTAACGATCAAGCTAACGATAGTATTTCATCCCTGAATGCAGAAACAGGGGGTAAAACTTGATTAAATGATATTGGGTCCTGTAATATCAAGAATTGGAACACTTGACGACGGCGGCGAGAATTCCTACGGCGGTGGGTACCTGGAACTGTCGCCGATCGGAACTCTCGCCGCCAGCGGCGAGTCTTCCAATTCTTGATATTTTTTACAGGACCCAATTTACACATTTAATCAGGCTTTGGTAATAATGGACGAGGACTTCGCGGTCATTTCAGAGACACTGACAAATTTTTCCTGCCCCAAAATAGTGTTTTTTCTAATAGAGAAAATTTTTATTTTCCGGAAAGCAATGTTTTTCATACAAAAAAAAAAAATTCTTCACCGATTTTACGGTCGCCTTTTCCCATTAAAAACACTGATTTTCTTATAAAAAAACACTAAAACTTTACCAAGAAAAACTTGTCCAGGGTCTCAGATAACCGGGAAGTGATTGAATAGAACATACCAAACTGACCTTAGCCTAACCTTATAGGTTTTAATGAACTTAGCCTAACCTTAACCACAAAGTATACCTAACCTAACATTAGGTTAAGGTTAGGTTAGGTTTTATTAAAACCTATAAGGTTGGGTTTAGGTATACTTTGTGGTTAAGGTTAGGTTAGGTTTCGTTAAAACCCTATAAGGTTAGGTTAGGTATACTTTGTGGTTAAGGTTAGGTTAGGTTTCATTAAAACCTATAAGGTTAGGTTAAGGTTAGGTTTGGCATGTTCTATTCAATCACTTCCCTGTTATCTGAGACCCTGACACATTTTTCCCGGTCAAGTTTTAGTGCTTTTTCTGATGGAGATTCCCGTGTTTTTAAATGGAAACGGCGACCATAAAATTCGGTGATTATTTTTTTTTTGTATGAAAACTATTGGTTTCCAGAAAATAAAACTATCTCCATTCGAAAAAGCACCTATTTGGCAGGAAAAATTTGTGGGTGTTACTGAAAATGACCGCGCAGTCTCGTCCATTATTACCTAGGTTTTACCTGTATTTCTGCATTCAGGGATAATGCCAGCAAAAGCTTGCTCATTTAGGTTAAGTAAGATGCCAATGTCCGGGTTAGGTTAAAATTTCCACGTGGGCGAGAATTCTCGGTTGGTTTTTCGGCAAAAACTCCCATCGATGAGTTTCATAAACCTCACCGCCTACGTGTCTGCCCCTACCCCTCACTACTGCTGGTGCCACGCCTGTGATAGCATCATGGGAAACATCACCAAGGTCATAGAGTTCCTCAGGGAATCACGCAATCTTAATAACACAAAGAAGGGGTTTTTTATTCATACGGCATTACGGCTTTGTTTATACTTGAAGCTCCAAGTCAAGCGAGTGTGTAGCTTTGGATTTAGTGATCATTGTATAGTCCCTCATCGTTGATCATCTCAGAAAAATGTAATTATCTAGGATTACTACGATGTATTATCCTTATTCTTTGAATAAAGATATATAATTTCTTCAATTAGCTTGCTTAAATACTATAGACCCTCAATCCTCTCTGCTGCCCAGACATAGTGAGGCGGGGTCCGCCCACGAATAAACGATTCGCTCGTCCACCGCTGGGCGTCGAGCGGGGCAGTTTTTCAGCCACGGGGACGGCAATTGGACGCCCAGTCCACGCTAAACCGCCCAGTCCACGGGTAAAAATGGCTAGTGTGACCGCCCTTTAAAACGGGCAGCGTGACTTTGGTGTGAGGTTATCGGGTCGGCGTTTATTTTTTGTTAAATTTCACGATATCGACAATAATTAAATTAGTGGCGCTATCGTGGTTTGATTATGGAATATGAGAAAGGGGGCTTAAACGAAAAACACTCCTTGACGATGAGAGTACATCTTCTGGTACAAAGGAACATAGCACATGCCCAAAAAATGATGGGAGTTAAAACTGATGTTGGCAGATGTTTTCTTTGTGATAAAGGCCGGTTCCCATCAGTCCGCTTGTACGGCCTTTGTTTCGTAAAAAAAAAACGTCGCGTGGAATGTATCAATACGAGGCTGCGGAAAATGGTGGGAAGCAATGTTGCCCCTCCCTAATACCTCAAAAACCCGGGATTTTTTCCAGAATAGTTATAGAGGAAAATCCAGATTTCAACAGGCTTCCCTGTGGTATAAGCAGATTAAAATTCCATTTATACATAACCGCATTTAGTTTGTTTTTAGGGCATCATATTACCCGAAAAAAATATTGCAGAAATCAAGGGAGCGATTTCATACTTGCATCAAACTCTTGCGAATACGAAATGTACATTTTTCAAAGTGTAATACGATTCCTGCAGACACGCTCTCCATCAAGACATAACAAAAATGTTAGACGGATAAATGATAGATATATGGTGCATCAATAAGCTGCAGGAAATTGAACGACATAAAGCTGCGCAAAATATAAAAACTGTTATATCTCAAAATCTGTATAAGCAAAAGAGAAACGGATAGATGCTTTGGGGTAGATCTCGTTGAGCCTAAACAAAAAGTTTCATGCCTTATTTGGTCTAGGGTCAAAGTTTCATAGAAAAAAGCTGGGAAACGCAATAAAGGTTGTGTTTTTTCATTAAAAGCTGCCTAAATCTGGGGCGTTTTATTATCATACAGACGTAAAGATGATCTTAATAGTAATTGTACATCTAAATTTTTCATCCCAAAAAAACCCCATAATTTTTATTTTTAATAAAATAATTGAAATTTCTCAAAAACGTGACATGTTGGAAGGATAGCGCCGCGCCATAGGGTAGATCTCGTGAAGCTGGACATAATATTTTTGTGTCATTTTTCTTCTAGTGTACATACGTAGAAATGGTATCAGTAACAATTTTGTATCAATCATGTTGTTGTTATTAATTGTTTGTTCAATGTCATTTTCCTGTGACGATTTTGTGGAGGTCTTGGGCCTAGTATTGGGTTTCCTAGTATATATTATGATTTATAGCTCACTACTGATTTTTATGTGCCACTGAAGATGGTACACAGTAGTTTATATCCCTGACTGTATAATCTACACTGTTTCAGTGCTGTTTAGCTTTGTATCTGCAAGTATAAACTGTTTCAAATTTCAACTCGTTTTTTGTGGGGGCGACGACGATGGCGGGGAAGACATTAAAAACATAAAAAATAGCTGGCGATCTTAGTGTAGGTAACCACTCGGTTGATATTTTCGTAATTTGTTTATTTATAGCCATAATATGACACAGATGATGGACACAAAATGACATAGACTCTCCAGATAGCCCCTTCTAACATTTCCCGAAATTATGGATTTAGAAATGTAAGTATTAAAAGACACCAGACGTCTGTAAATCGAAAAAAAAACGTTCTCATGGCGACTTTAGTGTTATCTACGGTACCAATACTTTATAACTGCATTTATCTGATATGTATCCATTTACTCTGCTTTTTTTTTTCCACAAACATTCATAGTTTTCTATATAATTTGGGTGAATTTTTGTCCAAAAGTGCTTGTCTGCAAAGCTCATCTTAGCAATCCTCTCGCGACGCTGTCAGTGGCGAAACTGACGCCCAGCACACACACGGGGCGATCTGTTCTGAACCGATGAGTTGGCGGATCTGAAAACCCAAACACTGCTTGGTCGCCATCCGACCAACTGTCAGTCCCAAATGTCAGGGCAGTTGGGCGATGGCTCCACATCCAAATTTGTTTCATAATATATTGGTCTACCCTGTGCCAAAATTGGTGCTTTTATCAAAAAATGCACAATAGGGTTTGCTTACCCGCTGTACTAGAGTGAAATTTGACCACGATAAACGCAGACAAGGAACAGCCTAGTCTTCCCTACATGTATTTCACAATATTGATTGATCTACTACAATGCTAAGATAGGAAAGACATCAACTTTTGTATTATGTATCGTTTATGTACACTGTATAATGTGTAGTGCTTTTATGTTTGTATGTGTAGTGCTTATTTGATATGTAGTAATTCATTACTAATTCTAGAAAACATTGAAGCAAACCTTTCTCATCAATTTCCAACGACTGGACTCATTTTAATGGTTAATAAGTTTGATATTCTAACGCATTGTAACCAGAAAACATTAATTTATAAATACATTTTGAAATACCTATTTCGTTTTCTGATCAATTAATTAGCCCCCATGCATAAATTTGCTTGAACTAAAAAAGTAACATCATCGGTGGGGGAATATTCACGATTGCTGATGTTATTTATTTAGTTAACGCTAATTTATGCATATTGCTAATTCATTGATCAGAAAAACGAAAATATATCAATGGGAAAACTAAATAAAATCCGCTTCTATTGATAGGCTCCATGTTAAAAGTTGTCTCGCAAAATTTAAATGGCGAAAAGTTGAAGTGAATATTAAACTTCATGCATATTGCTTCAGTCTCAATGTATTTATAAATTAATGTTTTCTGGTTACAATGCGTTAGAATATCAAACTTATTAACCATTAAAATGAGTCCATTTGTTTGGGAAATTGATGAAAAAGATGTTTTCTTCAATGTTTTCTAGAATTAGTAAGAAGTACTACATATCAAATAAGCACTACACATACAAACATAAAAGCACTACACATTATACAGTGTACATAAACGATACATATAATACAAAAGTTGATGTCTTTCCTATCTTGCATTGTAGTAGATCAATCAATATTGTGAAATACATGTATGAAGACTAGGCTGTCCTTGTCTGCGTTTATCGTGGTCCAAATTTCACTCTAGTACAGCGGGTAAGCTAACCTATTGTGCATTTTTTTTATAAAAGCACCAATTTTGGCACAGAGTAACCAATATATTATGAACAAATTTGGATGTGGAGCCATCGCCCAACTGCCCTGACAATTGACTGACAGTTGGTCGGATGGCGACCAAGCAGTGTTTGGTTTTCAGATCCGCAACTCATCCGGTTCAGACCCGATCGCACGTGTGTGTGCTGGGCGTCAGTTTCGCCACTGACAGCGTCGCGAGAGGATTGCTAAGATGAGCTTTGCAGACAAGCACTTTTGGACAAAAAATTTATCCATTATATAGAAACTATGAATGTTTTTTGGGAAATAAAAAGCAGAGTAAATGGATACATACAGATAAATGCCATTTATAAAGTATTTGGGACCGTAGATAACACTAAAATCGCCATGAGAACGTTTTTTTTCGATTTTACAGACGTTCTGGTGTCGTAATACCTTACATTTCTCAATCCATAATTTCTGGAATGTTAGAAGGGGCTATCTGGAGAGTCTATGTCATTTTGGGGTCCATCATCTGTGTCATATTATGGCTATAAATGAACAAATTACGAAAATTTCAACCGAGTGGTTACCTACACTAAGATCGCCAGCTAGTGTTTATGTTTTTAATGTCTTCCCGCCATCGTCGTCGCCCCCACAAAAAACGAGTAGTGAAATTTGAAACAGTTTATACTTGCAGATACAAAGCATAAACAGCACTGAAACAGTGTAGATTATACAGTCATGATATAAACTACTGTGTACCATCTTCAGTGGCACATACAAATCAGTAGTGAGCTATAAATCATAATATATACTAGGTAACCAATACTAGGCCCAAGACCTCCACAAATAATCGTCACAGGAAAAATGACATTGAACAACAATTAATAACAACAACATGATTGATACACAATTGTTACTGATACCATTTCTACGTATGTACACTAGAAGAAAAATGACACAAATATTATGGCGCGGCGCTATCCTTCCCAACATGTCACGTTTTTGAGAAATTTCAATTATTTTTATTAAAAACCAAAATTATGGGGTTATTTATGGATGAAAATTTAGATGTACAATTACTATTAAGATCATCTTTACGTCTGTATGATAATAAAACGACCAGATTTTAGGCAGCTTTTAATGGTAAAAACACAACCTTTATTGCGTTTCCCAGCTTTTTTCTATGAAACTATTGACCCTAGACCAAATAAGGCATGAATACTTTTTGTTTAGCTCAACGAGATCTACCCTAAGCATCTATCCGTTTCTCTTTTGCTTATACAGATTTTGAGATATAACAGTTTTTATATTTTGCGCAGCTTTATGTCGTTCAATTTCCTGCAGCTTATTGATGCACCATACATCTATCATTTATCCGTCTAACATTTTTGTTATGTCTTGATGGAGAGCGTGTCTGCAGGAATCGTATTACACTTTGAAAAATGTACATTTCGTATTCGCAAGAGTTTGATGCAAGTATGAAATCGCTCCCTTGATTTCTGCAATATTTTTTTCGGGTAATATGATGCCCTAAAAACAAACTAAATGCGGTTATGTATAAATGGAATTTTAATCTGCTTATACCACAGGGAAGCCTGTTGAAATCTGGATTTTTCCCTCTATAACGTATTCTGGAAAAAAATCCGGTTCTTGAGGTATTAGGGAGGGCAACATTGCTTCCCACCATTTTCCGCAGCCTCGTATTGATACATTCCACGGCGAACGTTTTTTTTTTTACGAAACAAAGGCCGTACAAGCGGACTGATGGGAACCGGCCTTTATCACAAAGAAAACATCTGGCAACATCAGTTTGAACTCCCATCATTTTTTGGGCATGTGCTATGTTCCTTTGTACCAGAAGATGTACTCTCATCGTCAAGGAGTGGTTTTCGTTTAAACCCCCTTTCTCATATTCCATAATCAAACCACGATAGCGCCACTAATTTAATTATTGTCGATATCGTGAAATTTAACAACAATAAACGCCGACCACGATAACCTCACACCAATGTCACGCTGCCTGTTTAAGGGGCGGTCACACTAGCCATTTTTACCCGTGGACTGGGCGGTTTAGCGTGGACTGGGCGTCCAATTAGAGAGAACCCGCAACTCAGAAATGCCAGTGGTCGCTGGCAGTTTTAACTCAAAAAGGGTTTGGTCTACTGTTGGTTTGGCTCCGCGACTAATATTTTTCATAAATTAATTTTGCGGGTAAATATTGATGCACCGCATCTGAATACCAAAAAATATAGTTCTTCTGTTTTTCTACTAATTATATGGATGAATGCATTACGATGGAAAAGTTCTATAATAGCAATTAAAGCAAATTACTCGCCTCGAGTAACAAAGCTTAATAGATTTTTTACATGTATATTGTGGCATGTAAAATTTGGGCGATGTTCACACTGTTTTATAAGACAGTAACTGGGCGTCTGGCAAACGCTTGTCAAAATACAATAAGCAATGCCTTTGGAAAAACGAAGAATAAAGAATGCCGAAATCGGCTTGTTGCTGCGACAATGTAGGTTATAATTGTGGAGGCGACGGGGCCGCGGCGGGGGGTGGTGGGCGGGGAGATTGTGGCGGGGAGATTGAAACAAAACATTGCCACTTCACGCGTCGACTCATTGCACTTCTAGGCTTTCTATCTGATTGATACACAATAATAACAGGAAAATATGACTGCCTAGGGATAGATAACTTCTAAACATTCGTTATTGACTATATAATATCATAGAGTAGCATTTACCTCGCCTCCTAACTATAACCTACTTGGTTATTTGGTTAATACAATGTTTTACAGAACAGGCTTCTATACAATATACATATAGAAGAAAATTGTTTCTTAATATTTTACTTGTGTGTTTTAAGTACAGTGGAATAAGCCCATATTTTTCTTTCAAGTTGACCAAATTTTCACCAATTGTGAGTTAAAACTACCAGCGACCCCTGGCATTTCGGAGTTTTCAGTTCTCTCTAATTGCCGTCCAGTGGCTGAAAAACTGCCCAGCATCGACGCCCAGCGGTGGACGGAGCGATCGTTTTTTCTGGGCGACCCAGCCTCACTATGTCTGGGGAGCAAGAGGATTGAGGGTCTATAGTATTTAAGCAAGCTAATTGAAGAAATTATATATCTTTATTTAAGAATAAGGATAATACATCGTAGTAATAGATAATACATTTCTGAGATATCAAGATGAGGGACTATACAATGATCACTAAAATCAAAGCACAAACATCGCTTGACCTTGGAGCTTCAAGTATAAAAAAAGCCGTAATGCCGTATGAAAAAAACCCGTTCTTTGTGTTATTTAAGGGTTGCGATGATTCCCTGAGGAACTCTATGACCCCCGGTGATGTCCTATGATGCTATTACAGGCGTGGCACCAGCAGTAGTGAGGGGTAGGGGACAGACGTAGGCGGTGAGGGTTTTTGAAACTCATCGATGGGAGTTTTGCCGAAAAACCAACCGAGAATTCTCGCCGACGTGGAAATTTTAACCTAACCAGGACATTGGCATCTTACTTAACCTAAATGAGCAAGCTTTTGCTGGCATTTCATCCCTGAATGCAGAAATACAGGTAAAACCTAGGTAATAATGGACGAGGACTGCGCGGTCATTTTCAGTAACACCGACAAATTTTTCCTGCCCCAAAATTTGGTGCTTTTTCGAATGGAGATAGTTTTATTTTCTGGAAACCAATAGTTTTCATACAAAAAAAAATAATCACCGAATTTTATGGGCGCCGTTTCCATTAATAAAACTGAAACTCCATCAAAAAAGCACTAAACTTTGACCGGGAAAATGTGTCAGGGTCTTAGATAACAGGGAAGTGATTGAATAGACATGCCAAACTAACCTTAACCTAACCTTATAGGTTTTAATGAAACCTAACCTAACCTTAACCCAAAGTATCCCTAACCTAACCTATAGGTTTTAACGAAACCTAACCTAACCTTACCACAAAGTATACCTAACCTAACCTTATAGGTTTTTAATAAAAACCCAACCCAACCTTACCTAAGGTTAGGTTAGGTATACTTAGTGTTAAGGTTTTGGCTAAGTTTTCATTAAAACCTATAAGGTTAGGCTAAGGTCAGGTTTGGTATGTTTATTCAATACACTTCCCGGTTATCTGAGACCCTGACAAGTTTTCCCTTTGGGAAAGTTTTTTGTGTTTTTTTTTTTAGAAATTTAGTGTTTTTAATGGAAACGGCGACCATAAAATTCGGTGAAGAATTTTTTTATTGTATGAAAACTATGCTTTCCGGAAAATAAAATTATCTCTATTAGAAAAAGCACTCTTTTGGGGCAGGAAAATTTGTCGTGTCTCTGAAAATGACCGCAAAGTCCTCGTCCATTTTTAAACCAAACCCTGATTAAATTGAAAATTGGGTCCTGAAATAAATTAAAGAATTAGAAGACCCCCGTGCGCGAGATTTTCCGATGGGCGACGTTCCAGGTCCCCACCGCCGATGGGAATTCCCCCACCGCCCAAAGTGTTCCAATTCTTGATATTCAGGACCCAATATCTTTAAAAATCAATTTTACCTGTGTTTTCTGATTCGGGGGATGAAATCTACTTTTAGCTTGATCATTTAGCTTAAGTTTAGGTGCCAATGCCAGGTCGGGTTAACATTTCCACGTCGGCGAGAGTTCTAGTTTGGTTTTTCGGGATATTCCCCATGGGCGACAGTTCCATAAACCGGCGGTTTTCTAGGACACTCGGGTGTGCCGTGGTTGTCCCGTGGAATCTTTTAAATACCCAAAATATCCCGAAAACACCTAAACCTCCAAAATATAAAAAATACCCAAAAAATACCGATAATACACCTAAATTCCGAAATATACCGAAAAAACAAAAAATATACCGAAAATACACTAAATATACCAAAAAACCAAAATATCCCAAAATACCCCCTAAACCGTTTAAAAAATTTATGTATTAGTCTTTGATACCCTTTTTTTTAGTGTATTGTATGTTTTCGGTGTATTACGGTAATTTTGGTATTAAGAAAACCCGTTGTCGCGTTTTTTTTTGATTTGAGATCTGCCTACACTGGGGTGGGGGGGCGCCGCGCCAGAAATAGGTGACCCTTTCTCTGGGCCCCGAAGTAGCTCTGCTCCCACCACGCAAAACCGCCCTCCCAGGGTAAAATGGCAAGTGTGACCTAGCTTTAAATTGTGTCATGACGGTCCTAAGAAGCATGATGGAGTCAGATAGCTGTAAGACTTAAATCATGAAGGAATATAACGGGGGCATTTTGTCGTCACGATAAAGCCACGGTAAACCGAAGTGCCTCCATGATGGGGCCATGAACGCATCACGATAGCTCAAGACTACAACATAGGTAAAACCCTGCAATATGGGGGGGTCTCGAAGAGAGGAAACACCGATGATTCGGAGGAGGAATAAGAAAGAAAGCAAAAAGAAAAGGGGAAAGGGAAAAATTTTAGCTATGACTAAAGGAGGTTGTGAGGCCCCAAATATACATTTATCGCTCAACTATCTCAGAACAGAGATTATAAAGGACCACCGAAAATGTAGGTGACTCACCTCTCGACTCATTAGCGGGTTTGGGGATGTATTGATTTAAATGAGAGGCCTACACACTACCCACGTAGAGAGGTTAGGTAGACGATCCAATGAGGGTAGATGAAAATTTTAAACACGATTCTAAAGGTGTGGGTTTAATTTTGGGATGAACCAAAGACTCTATATTTTTACTTTCTGTACTTTCTGCTCATTTTTGGGGTATTTCCCTAGAAGAGGCCCCAAGCCCCGATTTTTGACATTTTCGAACATCACTCCCATTTCCCTTGCTAGGTTTATCGTATAAATGATATATATGTTATCTTCGTAAATGGTTGTTTTCATAAAATTTAAATAAAAAACCGAAAAAAACACCAAAAAATTCATTATGAGACTGAAGCAAATGTGAAGTTTAATATTCATTCACTCTTTGCCATTTAATACTTTGCGAGCAAATTTTTTAACATGGAGCCTATCAATAGAAGCGGATTTTATTAGCTTTCCATTGATATATTTCGTTTTCTGATCAATGAATTAGCAATATGCATAAATTAGCGTTAACTAAAT
Organism: Chionoecetes opilio; assembly: GCA_016584305.1. Taxonomy (NCBI): domain Eukaryota; kingdom Metazoa; phylum Arthropoda; class Malacostraca; order Decapoda; family Majidae; genus Chionoecetes; species Chionoecetes opilio. The sequence continues at coordinate 38,722 of JACEEZ010007462.1, forward strand.
AAATAACATCAGCAATCGTGAAAATTACCCCACTGATGATGTTACTTATTTAGTTCAAGCAAATTTATGCATGGTGCTAATTAATTGATCAGAAAACGAAATAGGTAGTTCAAAATGTATTTATAAATTAATGTTTTCTGGTTACAATGCGTTAGAATATCAAACTTATTAACCATTAAAATGAGTCCAGTCGTTGGAAATTGATGAGAAAAGATGTTTGCTTCAATGTTTTCTAGAATTAGTAATGAAGTACTACATATCAAATAAGCACTACACATACAAACATAAAAGCACTACACATTATACAGTGTACATAAACGATACATATAATACAAAAGTTGATGTCTTTCCTATCTTAGCATTGTAGTAGATCAATCAATATTGTGAAATACATGTATGAAGACTAGGCTGTCCTTGTCTGCGTTTATCGTGGTCAAATTTCACTCTAGTACAGCGGGTAAGCTAACCTATTGTGCATTTTTTGATAAAAGCACCAATTTTGGCACAGAGGTAGACCAATATATTATGAACAAATTTGGATGTGGAGCCATCGCCCAACTGCCCCTGACAGTTGACTGACAGTTGGTCGGATGGCGACCAAGCAGTGTTTGGTTTTCAGATCCGCCAACTCATCCGGTTCAGACCAGGGCCGGAAGCCACAAAACACTTAAAGACCTTTTTTTGGTCGTTAGTCCAACGACGGAACCCACAGCGCGGAAAATTCGTCGATTTCGTCGTTAACGTGCACACTGGCCAACGACTGCTCAAGACCGGTATTAGCAGAGGTCGGAAGTCTCCAGACATGCTCATTATTGCTTGGTATGCTATGAAATATCTTTTTTATAGGTGAATGTAGACATATGATTGCATTTGGTGGATATTATTCATATATATGAGTAAAGGATGAAATACAACAGGACTCATCTACGTCTGGCACGCGGCCTCGGCAGCAGCAGCAGCAGCATGATGAAGCCCGTAGGTGATATCAACCAACTTCCAAGGAGATAGATGAGCCTCCGCATGAAAGGGGGTAAGCGCAAATAATTACAGGAAGGAAAGTTNGCTTTTAAACGGGTTTGGGCTCGCGACTATATTTTTCATAAATTAATTTCCGATAAATATTGATGCACCGCACTGATACCAAAAAATATAGTTCTTCTGTTGTTCTACTAATTATATGGATGACATGCATTACGATGGAAACGTTCTATAATAGCAATTTAATGCAAATTACTCGCCTCGAGTAACAAAGCTTAATAGATTTTTTACATGTATATTGTGGCATGTAAAATTTGGGCGATGTTCACACTGTTTTATAAGACAGTACTGCTGCGTCTGGCAAACGCTTGTCAAAATACAATAAGCAATGCCTTGGAAAAACGAAGAATAAAGAATGCCGAAATCGGCTTGTTGCTGCGACAATGTAGGTTATAATTGTGGAGGCGACGTGCCGCGGCGGGGAGTGGTGGGCGGGGAGATTGTGGCGGGGAGATTGAATCAAAACATTGCCACTTCACGCGTCGACTCATTGCACTTCTAGGCTTTCTATCTGATTGATACACAATAATAACAGGAAAATATGACTGCCTAGGTATAGATAACTTCTAAACATTCGTTATTGACTATATAATATCATAGAGTAGCATTTACCTCGCCTCCTCAACTATAACCTACTTGGTTATTTGGTTATATACAATGTTTTACAGAATCAGGCTTCTATACAATATACATATAGAAGAAAATTGTTCTTAATATTATACTTGTGTGTTTTAAGTACAGTGGAATAAGCCCATATTTTTCTTTCAAGTTGACCAACTTTTCACCAAATTGTGAGTTAAAACTACCAGCGACCACTGGCATTTCGGAGTTGCAGTTCTCTCTAATTGCCGTCCAGTGGCTGAAAAACTGCCCAGCATCGACGCCCAGCGGTGGACGGAGCGAATCGTTTATTCGTGGGCGACCCAGCCTCACTATGTCTGGGTAGCAGAGAGGATTGAGGGTCTATAGTATTTAAGCAAGCTAATTGAAGAAAATTATATATCTTTATTCAAGAATAAGGATAATACATCGTAGTAATCCTAGATAATTACATTTTTCTGAGATGATCAACGATGAGGGACTATACAATGATCACTAAATCAAAGCTACACACTCGCTTGACCTTGGAGCTTCAAGTATAAACAAAGCCGTAATGCCGTATGAATAAAACCCGTTCTTTGTGTTATTAAGGATTGCGATGATTCCCTGAGGAACTCTATGACCCCTGGTGATGTCCTATGATGCTATTAACAGGCGTGGCACCAAGCAGTAGTGAGGGGTAGGGGACAGACGTAGGCGTGAGGTTTATGAAACTCATCGATGGGAGTTTTGCCGAAAAACCAACGAGAATTCTCGCCGACGTGGAAAATTTAACCTAACCAGGACATTGGCATCTTACTTAACTAAATGAGCAAGCTTTTGCTGGCATTTCATCCCTGAATGCAGAAATACAGGTAAAAACCTAGGTAATAATGGACGAGGACTGCGCGGTCATTTCAGTAACACCGACAAAATTTTTCCTGCCACAAAATAGGTGCTTTTTCGAATGGAGATAGTTTTATTTTCTGGAAACCAATAGTTTTCATACAAAAAAAAAATAATCACCGAATTTTATGGTCGCCGTTTCCATTAATAACACTGAATCTCCATCAGAAAAAGCACTAAAACTGACCGGAAAAAATGTTGTCAGGGTCTTAGATAACAGGGAAGTGAGTTGAATAGAAACATGCCAAACCTAACCTTAACCTAACCTTATAGGTTTTAATGAAACCTAACCTAACCTTAAACACAAAGTATACCTAACCTAAACCTTATAGGTTTTAACGAAACCTAACCTAACCTTAACCACAAAGTATACCTAACCTAACCTTATAGGTTTTAATAAAACCTAACCTAACCTTAACCTAAGGTTAGGTTAGGTATACTTAGTGGTTAAGGTTAGGCTAAGTTTCATTAAAACCTATAAGGTTAGGCTAAGGTCAGGTTTGGTATGTTCTATCAATCACTTCCCGGTTATCTGAGACCCTGACAAGTTTTCTTGGTAAAGTTTAGTGTTTTTTTTATAGAAATGTCAGTGTTTTTAATGGAAACGGCGACCATAAAATTCGGTAAGAATTTTTTTTATGTATGAAAAACTATTGCTTTCCGGAAAATAAAATTATCTCTATTAGAAAAAGCACTCTTTTGGGCAGGAAAAATTTGTCAGTGTCTCTGAAAATGACCGCGAAGTCCTCGTCCATTATTACCAAAGCCTGATTAAATGTGTAAATGGGTCTGTAATAAATATCAAGAATTAGAAGACTCGCCGCTGGCGGCGAGAGTTCCGATCGGCGACAGTTCCAGGTACCCACCGCCGATAGGAATTCTCGCCACCGTCGTCAAGTGTTCCAATTCTTGATATTACAGGACCAATATCATTTAATCAAGTTTTACCTGTGTTTCTGCATTCAGGGATGAAATACATCGTTAGCTTGATCAGTTAGCTTAAGTTAGGTGCCAATGCCCAGGTCAGGTTAACATTTCCACGTCGGCGAGAGTTCTAGATTGGTGTTTCGGCGATAATTCCCATCGGCGACAGTTCCATAAAACCCGGCGTGTTTACTCACGGCACACTCAGGTGTGCCGTGAGTTGTCGCGGTGGATATCTCTTAATACCCAAATATACCGAAATACACCTAAAACACATACCAAAAATATACCAAAATACACCGAAAAAATACCGATAATACACCTAAATATCCGAAATATACCGAAATACAAAAAAATATACCGATAATACACCTAAATATACAAAATACACCGAAAAATATACCGAAAAACACCCTAAAACACGTTTTAAAAAATGTATGTATTACGTCTCTTGATACCTTATTTTAGTGTATTGTCATGTATTTCGGTGTATTACGGTATATTTTGGTATTAAGAGACGCCGTTGTCGCGTTTGTTTTGATTTGAGATCTGCCTAGCACTGGGCTGGGAGGCGCCGCGGCCAGACAGTAGTGTGACCACTTGCTCTGGGCGCCCAGAAGTAGCTCTGCTCCCAGCCCACGCAAAACCGCCCAGTCCACGGGTAAAAATGGCAAGTGTGACCGTAGCTTAAGTATGTGTCATGACGGTCCTAAGATAGTCATGATGGAGTCATGATAGCTGTAAGACTTAAGTCATGAATGGAATATAACGGGTCATTTTGTCGTCACGATAAAGCCACGGTAACCATGATAGTGCCATCCATGATGGGGCCATGAACGCATCACGATAGCGTCAAGAGCTAGCAACATATGGTAACCATGCAATCATGGAGGGTCATCGAAGAGAGGAAGACACCGATGATTCGGAGGAGGAATAAGAAAGAAAGCAAAACGAAAAGGAGAAGGGAAGAAATGTTAGCTATGACTAATGTGTAGGTTGTGAGGCCCGAAATATACATTTATCGCTCACACTATCTCAGAAACAGAGATTATAAAGTGACCACCAGCAAAATGTATGTGACTCACCTCTCATGACTCATTAGCGGTTGGGGATGTATTGTAGTCTTAAATGAGAGGCCTACACACTACCCACGTCAGAGAGGTTAGGTAGACGACTGCCAATGAGGGTAGATGAAAATTGTAAACACGATTCTAAAGGTGTGGTTAATTATGGGATGAACCAAAGACTACTATATAGTACTTTCTGTACTTTCTACTCAGTTTGGGCTATTTCCAGTAGAAGAGGCCAATGCCGCGATTTCTGACATTTTCGAACATCACTCCCATTTCCCTTGCTATGGTTTATCAGTATAAATGATATATACTGTTATCTTCGTAAATGGTTGTTACATAATATCAAATAAAAAACCGTAAAATACACACCAAAAAATGTCATTATGAGACTGAAGAAATATGCATGAAGTTTAATATTCACTTCACTCTTCGCCATTTAATATTTTGCGAGACAACTTTTAACATGGAGCCTATCAATAGAAGCGGATTTTATTAGCTTTCCATTGATATATTTCGTTTTCTGATCAATGAATTAGCAATATGCATAAATTAGCGTTAACTAAATAAATAACATCAGCAATCGTGAAAATTACCCCACTGATGATGTTACTTATTTAGTTCAAAGCAAATTTATGCATGGTGCTAATTAATTGATCAGAAAACGAAATAGGTAGTTCAAAATGTATTTATAAATTAATGTTTTCTGGTTACAATGCGTTAGAATATCAAACTTATTAACCATTAAAATGAGTCCAGTCGTTGGAAATTGATGAGAAAAGATGTTTGCTTCAATGTTTTCTAGAATTAGTAATGAAGTACTACATATCAAATAAGCACTACACATACAAACATAAAAGCACTACACATTATACAGTGTACATAAACGATACATATAATACAAAAGTTGATGTCTTTCCTATCTTAGCATTGTAGTAGATCAATCAATATTGTGAAATACATGTATGAAGACTAGGCTGTCCTTGTCTGCGTTTATCGTGGTCAAATTTCACTCTAGTACAGCGGGTAAGCTAACCTATTGTGCATTTTTTGATAAAAGCACCAATTTTGGCACAGAGGTAGACCAATATATTATGAACAAATTTGGATGTGGAGCCATCGCCCAACTGCCCCTGACAGTTGACTGACAGTTGGTCGGATGGCGACCAGGCAGTGTTTGGTTTTCAGATCCGCCAACTCATCCGGTTCAGACCAGGGCCGGAAGCCACAAAACACTTAAAGACCTTTTTTTGGTCGTTAGTCCAACGACGGAACCCACAGCGCGGAAAATTCGTCGATTTCGTCGTTAACGTGCACACTGGCCAACGACTGCTCAAGACCGGTATTAGCAGAGGTCGGAAGTCTCCAGACATGCTCATTATTGCTTGGTATGCTATGAAATATCTTTTTTATAGGTGAATGTAGACATATGATTGCATTTGGGTGGATATTATTCATATATATGAGTAAAGGGATGAAATACAAGCAAGGGACTCATCTACGTCTGGCAGCGCGGCCTTCGGCAGCAGCAGCAGCAGCATGATGAAGCCCGTGAGGTGGATATCAACACCAACTTCACGAAGGGAGATAGATGAGGGCCTCCGCATTGAAAGGGGGTTAAGCGCCAAAAATAAAATTTTACAGGAGGAGCGGTCAAAGTTCAACAAAGTGGTGGCAACTGTAACTTCGTTTCTAATTGACATACAGTGCTCATTTTGGTATCAAAATGTAGCTCGTCACTTGACGATTATGAATTTCATGAAAAATATTGGAAATGTTGAAAAATAATATCTATAATAATATAAGCGAAAGTGTGTGTCTGTCTGTGTGTGTGTGTGTGGTATAGGTTCCGCCCCCCGTGGCGCAAACACCTCATATGGCACATTTTTGGAATCAGGTTGACCAGGGGAAGGTCATAAGCCCACGTATGAGATGATCCGATCACTTTTTTTTTTTTTTTTTTTTAGCAGCCAAATTAGCGAGAATTGTGAAAAAAAAGTGGGTTGCGAGAATTGAGGAAAACCTTGATGTAGGGTGATGGGTAATGGGTGATTGAATGGGTGGGGTGAGGGGTAATGGGTGTGGGGTGTTTTGTGACTGAATGGGTGGGGGGTGAGGGTTTGGGGTGATGGGTGATGGGTGAGGGAATAGGTGGGGGGTGATGGGTAATGGGGTGAGTGAAGGGTGTGTGGTGAGGGGTAAGGGTGAGTGAATGGGTGGGGGGTGATGGGTAATGGGTGAGTGAATGGGTGGGGGGTGATTGGTAAGGGTGAGTGAATGGGTGTGTGGTGATGGGTAATGGGTTTGAGTGATGGGTGGGGGGTGATGGGTAATGGGTGAGTTGAATGGGTGGGGGGTGATGGGTAATGGGTGAGTGAATGGGTGGGGGGTGATGGGTAATGGGTGAGTGAATGGGTGGGGGGTGATGGGTAATGGGGGTGAAGGGGTGGGGGGTGAGGGGTAATGGGTGAGTGAATGGGTGGGGGAAATACATACATTTCTACATCCATGATTTCAGGAAAGTTAGAAGGGGCTATCTGGAGAGTCCATGTTTGGTGGGCCGAAGGCCCACCAATAGCCCTCCGCAGGAGCTAGCCAAAAAGTCCGCCCGGAGGGCGGCTTTGCGGCTAGTATAATAATATACTCGATATTATTTTTTACAGTTGCATAATGTTCACTTTTGCTGAACTCTGAATGCTTCTCCTGTCACAATTAAACATTAATACCAAATTAATATGGTACTAATAGTAGAAAATTAATGACGGTGAGCAAAACAGCATAATAATAATACAGTAATAATAAAAATAATAGCAATAGCAATTTCTGTAAAACAAAAACTAAAGGGATACAAAGATGGCGAGCGGTCCAGGCCACTCACAGCGCGCCACGTCACGCACCAAGCACAGAACTCACGCCCCTAGCGCGCGCTGATTGGCTGAACCCCCTACCCCGCTTAAACCCCACCACCACTAGCCCTCCCACAACCAGCTCACTCACTGAACGGGAGATGATACCCTTTCGATGTGGACAAATGCCTGAGCCAAGGCACACTGACGCCCTTTCGGATACAGCAATGTTGTACTGAATACGACTTTCAACCCTATTGCCAGTGTGGTAAAGGGGTCTTCTCCACTTCCAACTGATAGAGGAAGGGCGTAAATAGTGCTATATGGTGAAATCAGCCAAAACGGCCGTGGTGTCGCTTGACCCTTTTCGATGCGGAGGCCCTCAGATGTCTTTGGTAATATTTAGTAGGGGAGCGAAACCCCTTGAGGAATCCTATGATCCCTGGTGCTATCACAGGGGGTGGAGCGACGTCTTCTTCAGGAAGGCACAGGTGAGGCGGATAACTGCGGGTTTTTACTCAAAAAGTTTGAGTGGCGGCGCCGCTGGAGCCGCCAGCTCCTCCGCCACTGTAGGTTTGGGCAGGTTTTAAACTTTCTTATTACTCGTTATTATACAACTTAGTGATTATGGTGAGATTTTATATTACTTGTCATTATCTAAATCAATGTAGCACCGTGTGTCACCTTAAATAAGGGTGTTTTAAAGATGTTTGATGAGGTGACTGATGGCGAGGCAGAGTGACGGAGAGGCCTTGCCGCGGGGCCCCCCCCCATACACAAATATTCATTATTTCAACCCACACAACATGCACCTTCTACCACCAAAACACTAGCAACACAGGCTCCTTACTTATACATCTTACTTTCTGATACATTAAAAACTCCTTAAAACGCAAGCATTCCGAAAAAACGAGAATTAGTTTGAGATGACGGGGACAAGGCGGGGAGAGGCAGTCTGCATGGGCCCTTCTTCCCGGAAATATGTCTCGCTGACTTGTGATTGGTCGAGAAGTTTTAAAAAAATGTTTATCATTGGCTGGTGGTGATGACGCGCTTGATGACGTCATTACTCGCCTTAGCCAGTCAGCGCCTTCCGACACGTTAACGACCGAAAAGGGAGGCTTTGTAGCTTTCGTCGTTAGGAAAACGAAGTTCGGAGAGATCGTCGTTGCTGGCCCAACTACCCTTTTTTGCTGGCTTCCTGCCCAGATCGCACCGTGTGTGTGCTGGGCGTCAGTTTTGCCACTGACCCGCGTCGCGAGAGGATTGCTAAGATGAGCTTTGCAGACAAGCAAGCACTTTGGACAAAATTCATCCAATTATATAGAAACTGAATGTTTGTGGGAAATAAAAGCAGAGTAAATGGATACATATCAGATAAAAAGGGCCCTTTATAAAGTTTTTGGTACCGTAGATAACACTAAAAATCGCCATGAGAACGTTTTTTTCTTCGATTTACAGACGTCTGGTGTCGTTAATACTTACATTTCTCAATCCATAATTTCAGGAATGTTAGAAGGGCTATCTGGAGAGTCTATGTCATTTGTGTCCATCATCTGTGTCATATTATGGCTATCAATGAACAAATTACGAAAATATCAACCCAGTGGTTACCTACACTAAGATCGCCAGCTAGTGTTTTTTGTTTTCAATGTCTTCCCGCCATTGTCGTCGCCCCCCAAAAAAAACGAGTAGTGAAATTTGAAACAGTTTATACTTGCAGAAACAAAATCATAAACAGCACTGAAACAGTGTAGATTATACAGTCATAATATAAACTATGGTGTACCATCTTCAGTTGGCAAATATACAATCAGTAGTGAGCTATAAATCATAATATATACTAGGTAACACAAATAGGCCCAAGACCTCCACAAAATCCTGTACAGGAAAAATGACATGAACAAACAAATTAATAACAAACCGACATGATACACAATTGTTACTGATATCATTTTTACGGTATGACCACTAGAAGGAAAAATGGGACACAAAATATTATTATGCCCAAGCTTACGAGGATTACCCTATGGCCCGCTATCCTTTCCCAACATGTCACACGTTTTTGAGATATTTCACACACTATTTTGATTAAAAAACAAAAAAATTATTGGGGTTATTTATGGATGAAATTTAATGTACAATTTAACTATTAAGGATTTTCATCGTTACGTCTGTATGATAAATTAAAAAAAAACGACCAAAATTTAGCAGCTTTAATGGCTTTATAAAAAAAACATCAAACCTTTAGCGTTTCCCCCAGTTTTTTTACTATGAAACTATTGACCCTTAGGACCAAATAAGGCATGGAATATTTTGTTTAGCTTCAACGAGATCTACCCTAAAAACCATCTATCCGTTTTCTCTTTTGGCTTATACAATTTTGAGATATAAGTTTTTTATTATTTGGCAGGCTTATGCGTTCAATTACCAGCGGGCTATTGATTGCACCATACATCTATTTCTTTTATCCATAGCGAACATTTTTTTGTTCTTGATGGGAGAGCGTGTCTGCAGGGAATCGTATTCCACTTGAAAAATGTACATTTTCTTATTCGCAAACAGTTTTACACATGTATGAAATCGTTCCCTTGATTTCTGGAAATATTTGTTTCGGGTGGTGTACATATGCACTAAAAAAACAAAACTAAACGCGCCGATCATTATATCCAATAGCTAATTTTAATGGCGTCTATACGGAGGCACAGGGACCTGAGCCGGTTTGGTGAAATTCTGGATTTGCTTTGCCTCCACGTTTACTCACGTTCGAACAAAATAGCCCGCGCATCTTTACGATAATTAGGGAAACACATTTTGCTTCCCTTCATTTTCCGCAAGCCTTCTACTGATACATTAACGGGCTACACGTTTTTTTTTTTACCCGAACAAAGCGCCGCTTTCAGTACAGCTGGTACTTTGCCAGATTTACCCCTTTTCGTTTTTGACAAAGCAGCTGGCTTTTGGTCAGATTTTTGGGGTTTTTCAGTCAGATTTTCCAGGGACTCATGAAATTTTCAGGGATTGTTTTCTTGACTATAGCAAGAAAATCCACATATTTCCAAGAAATAAGAGAGAGAGGAGAGAGTCTTACGTAAGGTCACTGTTCGCACATAGGCACTGCACTGAATATTAAACATTCCCGTTCTCAAAAATGCACACTAAATTCTTGATGAGATTAGGCAACTTGGGCACCAACTGGGTGCTAGGCGACCAATATTGCTGTTTTTTAACCACAATAAGGCCAATCTAAGTGTTTTTATCGTTGAAAAAATCAGGTTCGTCACTAATAAAAAACCCAATGGTTTTGATTTAATTTACTCCATGGTCCATACCCATGAAAACAACTGGTTTGGCCATTCCCATTGGTCCTGTCACATACGATCACATTTCAACATTATTCTGTGTGCTCTTCAGTGTCAGTTATCTCCACTGTCCAGTAAAGAGTCTGCTTCCCTGCTGTCTGGGAAAGCCCGACGATGGTTTTTCTGCGACGACTGAAACAGGTACTGCAGCTGAGGGGACTCATCCCGTGTCAGGAGTCGTTGAACTTCTGTATGGTTTGCCACCTCCACGTCAGCGGGGTCGTTCAGGACTTTAATCGAGCAAAAAACGATCCTCTGGCCTTTGTGGAGTCTTCACGACATTCACATCTCAGGGTCTCTTGGGAGAAAATCCATATGGTAAGCTCATATCAGTCGAATAGGGGCACACCAGGTACATTCCAGCGCTGACCGAGACTTCTCGGAACCAGCACTTCTCCGAAAGGACTGAGCCGTATGTCACCTTCCTCTCTGCGTAGATGCGACTTTAGTAGGTCCTTGTTCTTTCATGGCACGCACCCACAACATCAGCCTTTTGTTGATTGGACATTGGACCCGGCTAGTCAAAAAAGCCAATACGCACCCAAACGATGATTGTAGACTGGACCAAGTACCCCCACCGGTGCTTGGCGAACTGTTTCACGCGATTGTTGCTTTGGAGATGCTCGTGGATATGCTGAGCGTATCGAGAGGGATGTCAAGAGTAGAGAGCGAAGTCGGTGTATGTGTGCCACTTGTTGGTTATCGGGCGCTGTGAGTCCACGACTTTCAAAGATATCACGTGGGAACAACCAAAATTATGCACAACATCACGGGAATTCCCTGCAAGTCCCATTCCATCTTCACTTGTCAGCTTGACTGCCCTCGGAAATCCAAAGTCTTCATAGGAGTCAGCATGCCCTTGGGCCAGTCCAGGAGGTGCGTGGGTGCATTGGTCCTGCAACGATGATCTGATTACCCTCGAGAAGGTAATGGTGTCAAGCCAGAGAGACACGAAAAATTAAAAGCGCCATCCGCAAGAACTCTTCTCTAGTTCATCTGTCGGGAGGCCCTTTCACACATGTTTGCTGCTGGCAGAAAGTCGAGGTCGAGGACTTTATGTGTGCTTCTATACGTAGAGCTGAGACTTCTATCACCGATTGTGGTGGCCGTATTCGTACTATGTCAAAATGTGTACGGCCGTAGTCGTGCCTGGGAAAACGCTTGAATAGTTGAACACTCTGGAGGAGATGGTGGAGCCCAGCATACTTGAAAAGACGACACCAATGATTGAGCTCCATTTAAACATGAAGTACACAAGGCCACAGGCGACATGTATAGTATCGGCGCACTACCAAGGCTTGTTGCTGTCCAAGGCACACACCAGCACCGGACACACCATGGGCACGTGTGTGTGACGAGCTGGGATGTCGATAGCACATGCTGTGATGTTGTCAGCACAGACCCCAATCTTTGAGCACTGCCTCGAAAATTGCTGCAGCCTGATGCTCACCTGTTCACGCTCGGAAAGTTTAAGCGTGACACGGAGCAACTGAGAAACGTCTTCAGTAACCAGAGAAACAAGATTGGGAGCCGATCAATTTCTCTATGTTGTCACCCTGTCAGAATTCTTGAAGAAGTTTTCATCCCAACGGATCCTGTACCAACTGATACGAGACCTTCGAGATAGACTGCTCTTTGAGCTGGATGCTCCCAACTTCTCATCCGGGCGTTATGGACGATCTGTTATCAAGGCAAGGTTGTCGATATTTTTCACCCATACTCTTGACGTTTCGGCGATGACAAAGGTTCGATTGAACACGCGCTGCGAAGCACGCTTCGTCCTGTCCAGGCTGCCTGGAGCGCGCTGTGGTTGATTATTTTGTTGGTACCCCCCTCTTTCTCTTGAGAGAAGTTGAATGAGTACAGCAAGCCAACAAGTTCCCGGAGTCCTCTACAGTCACTGATCTTTGGGTATTCTTTTTCATCTCAACTGACTCGCTGCTGGGGGACGATGGGGCTAGCTCCATTGTCGTTCTCTCTGCCCGAGTGTTTCTTCCATGCGGCGGCGTCTTTCTGCCATCTTCTCTGTCTCTCAGCTACTTCTTTTCTTCCTTGTAGCAAACTATTTACATGTCCAACACTTGCCATTGTACTTCGCCGTTCCGTTTTCACGCTGTGCCACCAAAGATAAGTCCTTGTCTTCAGCGATTGTCATCATGCTGAGGAGTTTTTGCATATGGTGGCAGCAGTACAAAGAGGATTGTTGACAAAGCTTCATGGAGTACGAAAGCACCCCCCCTCTGTTTGGCTTGCTTGTTGTAGCAGACAGCCTTCTCCTTTGTTTTTTTCTTAAAGGAGACGCCATTTCTCAAATGTCTTTGTAATTTTGTTGACATTTTGATGATCTTCGCATTTGAATCCTGCCCTTCTGCCAAAATTGGCTATCTCCGATATGGTAGCCATCAGAAGGACTGGTCGCCACTGGTTCATGTAAGTCAGATGGTGATGCAAAAATAAAACCGAGTGCCATACGCTGCGACGGTAGCCTTACTAAAACCCTAAAAATTCGGGCCACAGTGTTCACCAATCAGGTACAGCTTGGGTCTTGGGATCTAGTCGGCATGATCATGTTTTCAGGTAGGCTGCCAAAACAGAAAATTAACATATTTCTGTTAGGTATATGGTATATATGTCACTCACGAAAAAAGCTTGAATTTAAAAAGCCTGTTTTGTTATTTCATTGTAACAAGATTCATGCTGGGTATTGGGTTCACTTAAACCATTAATAAAAGAACACATGCGATAAAGAATATAAAAACCCAGTACCGACAGTGTACACAACAGGTTTTAATGCATGTTCTGAAATGCTTTCAAAAGTCCCATGTCTTGAAGTCATGCTCCAAATTTCCAAAATCACTATATGCCGTCAGCCGCCCCGCACCAACATGAAAATACTCAAAAACTTCAACCTTCATGGAGCTACCCTCTAAACATTATTCAATTGTTCAGATTTTGTGATAAAATTTTTATTTTAATTATTAGGGGGAAACAAAATGCGAGGGTCAAAAGACTGATATTTGTGCCTTCGAAAATAAGGGGGGGACCACCCTACTAAATATACTATATATATATATATATATAATAATATATATATAGATATATAATATATATTTTTTTATAAAAAAAATTTTTATATCTATAATATATATATACCTAAAAACTGTCTGCCTAGGGAATCTCAGGAGCTTTGTCCCAAAATAAATGTTTAAAAAGGAAATTTGAATCAAAGTTATTGTGATTTTATTTTATTTAGAAGTTACATTATAAATTACTAATTAGGGTGCGATATGGGCGTTGTAGAACGTAACTAGGGAATACTATTCACTAAAATATCAGGTTACCAATATATTGAAAATATTGCAGCAAAAGATATTCACCTAAGTACAGCGTACCTTGTGTGATCTATTTTTAATCAGATATGGAAAAGTGGTATGGTACTTCCGACGTGTGAAGTGGTTTAGCACGCTCGGCTCACAGCCGAGGACGTCCGGGTTCGGATCCCTGGCGGAGCGAAAAATAGAGGGTGGTCTTTTCTTAAAAACCCGAGCCCTGTCCACCAGGCAGGACATGGGTTACCGGGGTGTTAGCCGCGGGTTTGTGACCCACCTCCGGGGTGGTGGCTTTCGTGCCACATAAGCTGCATCAGCGGTAGATCACTACGGCTCTGGAGGAAATTATCCTCTAAAAAAACAAAAAACAAAAAAAACGTGGAGGGCCACCAATTCACCATTTCCAAAGGGGTACGATTGTACAGATCACCACCCACCGTGGGGGTGATCTATACAAGGCATGGGGGTGATCACTACAGCATTATCTGTCATAACAAAAAATGTCTATGTACAACAGTAAAACAAAGTATTATTCCGTCTAAATGGCATTCAAGAAGAATACACAGACCTTTATATACAAAAACTTGTTTACCTTTTAACTAGCAATAAGGCACATTATGTTATAACTTAATAGTGGTTCCTATATAACTGTCAGGACAATCGCAAAAAAGAAAACTACGAGTGGATTTGCAAAGAAATCTCACATAAAGTAAGTCCACACTGTTATAAATCAGGACGAAGGAACCTGTTTGGCGTTCTATGTAACCTCAGATAGGCAATTCTTGAGACACATTGAAAGAAGAAAATTATCATAAACTAGTTTGCAAATCTAGCCTCTTAGTTTGAGCACTAACAGGTTCACCTAAGAGCCCCTTCACCATATGCTATTAACCTTGTTAACAGTATAAAATTTCAGGGAAAGTAGAATGTGTCATAAAAACCTACTGAGGAGCTCATTCTCAGAAGGAACTATGTATTAAGATTGTGGTCACAGATTTTAATCACTGTACGAGATAAATGAGCCTTGCCTCCACCACTCCCTGGCCTGTCTGGTTGTAGCTCAACTAAAACGAAGTCACCTTCCGTTGGAGCCTTATCCTGGAAAAGGTTTGGCTCTGTAAATGCTTCCTCGTCTTCCTCATCAGAGTATTCAGATGAATCGTTGAAAAGTATTTTTTCAGTCTGCCTCGTCAGAGCTCTCTTCAACTTCAGTTTACTTTCTTTTGCAACGCTGTATCTTCGTTTTCTTGTCATGCTTGTAAGTTGAGCTGCAACCTATGGAAGGCACTTAATAGCCTCAAATGTAATATACACGTCTTCGAGTAAATATAATGTATATTTATATAATGAAAAATCCCCATAATCACACACAGCTATTTATGCTGTTCTACTGAATATACACTCACAAGTTCATGTACCTAGGATGCTTAACAGTAATTAAAAGCTTGTACGCAACCAAGCATTTTTGTTGTTATTTTGTTGTTTATTTGTTTTATGGAAGTCTTTAACTGGGATTTAAATAGGGGGTGAGCCGTACAGTACGATACACCCCGTACGCTCAGCCCCCGATGCCATTAAATTTTTGTATCACGTTCATGATGCCGACTGAAACGTCTGGGTGGAGACCTTAGTCATCAGATATCTTTGAAGTAATATTGTTTTCACTATTAAACATCAACCATCAGAATTAGCACATATTCATAGTCAGGAAACACTATTTCAGGAGTGCGAAATATTACATTGAGCACCGAAAAAAAAAAAAATTACCTTAGAGTCCCGTCCTTCGCGATTTAAGGGAGTGACCATGGTGAAAATGACGAAATTCATCGTACATTACCAAATTTCATGTTTTGATGCCAAAAAGGTGCCAAAGTACGATAACTACACTTCCACAAAGTTTTGTGGCTGTATCACGTTTCAATTTTTTTTATATAAATAAAATAAATATAATAATTGCAACTCTGGCAACCCTTGATGCGTCAAAAACTATTTTTGAATGGTTACTGTACTCAAATTTTGATAGAATTGATTTTGTTTTGCTGTAATATGGTTCTGGAGGTGTCTGGCATCGGTCCAGGGGCGCTCATATACACCAAGCCACCCTCCCCACACGCTCAGTGCCTTTCATAGAGCCCCAAGGTGGAAGGACGTTTCTCCCTGCCACCTTCGACCTTGACCCATTGTTTGCCCTTATTTTTTGCCCCTACACTTTTTTAAAACATGGAAGAGTGACGAGATCTAAACTACAGAACATAAAGAACATAAAGAAAGCTGTAGAAGCAAAGAAAAGGAAGCAGGAAGAGAGAGAAAGGGAGAGGGAGAGGGAGCAGCCTACAGCGTCCACCAGCAACGCACCCCAGCCACACCTGCCACCCTTGTACCTCCCACAACACCACTGCTCACCTTTCATCTGCCAAGAAAAGGAAGTTGGAGGTGGGAAAAACAGCTGCAGACATTGTTCCCATCAATGATGAGAACATCATATTGAAGCAAAGCTACCTACGAGAACTTTAAACCAACGTTGCGTGCAGCCAATGTATGGGCAAAGTTTAAAGTCCAGTTTGTAAACAAATCCTTGGATTTTAAACTCCACCTGAATGTGAGGACTGCGGGAACAAATGTGGCGACGGCAAGGTTGATGACACCCCAATTACGAACACGTTGGTGTACTCAACCATGGAAGTTGGATTGGGGTTCACTTCCTACAACAAACTCATCAGAAACATGAGAAATGACCCCGTTATATGCCAAGTACCAGGACACGCAGAGGCATATTCTACAGAAGACAGAACAGAAGGCAAAAGAGGTGATGGAAAAGACCAGGGATCTGTGAAAAGACACTACACACCAGAATCAAGACGGTATTTATAATATAAAGGTCATATACGATGGGAGTTGGCAAAACGAGGCCACACGAGTAAACTTGCTGTGGGTGCAGTATTCGAGGCACACACAGGTTTGTGTAATTGATTTCGAAACTGTCAGCAAGTTCTGTGAAAAGTGCACAAAGAAGGAGAATACCAAAATTAGTAAGAAGGATATGGAAGAGTGGAAAAAAGGGACACAACAAGAATGCCAAAAACTACGACGGGAGTTCTGGTGGCATGGAGACAGCTGCGGCCTGAAGTTGTTTGGGAGAAGCTTGACCTCAACCTACGATACACATGGTTTATTTCCGACGGTGGAAGTTCTGCCTATAACGCTCTATGTGCATTGAACAATAATAAAGGCCCCTATAATGGTGTTAGTATAGAAAAAGGGGAGTGCATAAATCATGTTGGGAAAAGATTAGGAACAGCGTTGAGAAAAGTGAGGGAACAAGTGGTAACCGAGACAAAGACAAAAACCGGAAAAACAAGAAGGTTGAAAGTGATGGGAGGGAAAGGAAACTGACTGATTTTGTGATAGGAAAATTTCAAAAATACTACAGTGCGGCAATCAGACGTCTGTGGGAGGGAGCGTGAAGGACATGAGGGAAAGACATTTATGCCTCATTCCTTCATTGCTCATCAAATGATGAAAACCCTCAACACCAACTGTGCCCCAAGTCTACCGAGGGGCTACTGCTTCTACCAAATTTCCCGCAAATAAGAAGACTCCCCCTCACACAAAACTATGAGAGTACACTTTGTATTGCCGTCAGAAATGCGCCAAAAAGTGTGGGGTGAATATAAGAGGCTAACTACGACAAATTATTGAAAGCATGTTTGTTAGGTAAAACGCAAAACCCAAATGAACATTTACACTCTCGTATTTGGATTTTGCTCCAAGTACAAAATGCTAATAAAAACATTCTAGACTTTGCAGTGGCACAAGCAGTGCTCGACTACAATGTTGGGTACAGGGAGGGGTTTATGGTGCCCGAGTTGGGGAACCCTTCACATGGCTGCAGGAGTCTTACATGAAAAGAATCGAACCAAATTCGTGAAAGGAATCGTTTTTAAGAACAAAAAAAAGAAACTAGAGGGTGAAGGGGACGAATATAAGGCCGGTGCCTTTTAAAATGGCCTCGCGAAACTTTAAATCGCCCCCTCCTGGAAAGTTTTAAAATTTTTTGTTCTTTCGGAGCTAAAATCTCCACCATTTTCTATGCTATTTTATTTTGTTTGTTTTATTTTGAAGAGAAAAGGTGTGCCCCCGAATATCCGTATTGCAAAAATAAAATATTGTTAACCATAATCCTGTATATTTTTTCAAACCTGTATTTTGCCGTGTTTTGCCATTTTTTTTAATCTATCAGTAAAAAAATAATTTAAAAAAAAGATAGAAGATAATTGTAAAATCTTCAATACGGAAAGTGTTGTCCTGACTCAAACCTTTTATTTCCATGCTAGAAGTTGAATGTGTGAGCAAAATATTTTTTTTTTTTTTTTTTTTGAAAATCGTGAAAATTTTCACTTTTTCACACATAAAAAAATTCACCACACAAAAACTATAAGACATAAGACATGAAATTTGGGGGAATGTTAGGTCATTGGATAGGGAAGTATACACATCTTCACAGAGAATTGGTAAGTTAGTTTTTATCGTTACTCTTGAAAATCCCCTAGCACTCCCTTAAACAAGCCTCTCCCGCCTAGCCGATGAGTTACTTTTTTTTTTTTTTTAACATTGTGAGGGCTGGAGAGTTGGGAGAATGGGGGAAAAGAAGGGAAGGAAGAATAAAAGGGGAAAGGGGAAGGAGGAAGAGAAGGGAGGAAGAGGCAGAGTACTGATGACGGGGTAATAGAGAGAGAGGCAATTGATTTGTGCTTACAACAAACTTCCTTATCAGCCCTATGAAGGGTGGCCGGCGCCCCCTGCACATTTGCTGACACACAGCTCAGGGTCCCTCCCGTCCCCCGGCGAAAGAGAAGATGAGGGGAGGAGAAGGAGAGAAAGAGAGAAAGTGAGAGAGGAGTG
Source organism: Chionoecetes opilio (assembly GCA_016584305.1). Classification (NCBI taxonomy): domain Eukaryota; kingdom Metazoa; phylum Arthropoda; class Malacostraca; order Decapoda; family Majidae; genus Chionoecetes; species Chionoecetes opilio. The sequence continues at coordinate 57,678 of JACEEZ010007462.1, forward strand.
AGAGAAGGTGAGGGAGAGTGTGAGAGAGTGAGAAGGTGAGGAGGCGGGGAGAAGGAGGAAGAGTGCTGAATCTTCATCCCTCAATTCACGCCATCACTTCACACTTATGGGCAGCACTGAAATAACCTTTTACATGTACCCCCCACACGCTTTGGGCCCTCCGCGGAACACAGAGGAGAGAAGACAGATTCTATATATCCTGCGGTGTGGCCACACGTCTTATTGCGTCGCGGTGATATCTTTCGAGACTAGTGTCTTAGGCCCCGGTGAGCGAGTTAGGTGGTATTCCTTCCAGATACCACGCGCTCAAGTACGTGCCAACACACGCCGCGTCCTTCTTTACCAGACGCCCGACGCCCGCCACGCCGCTTGTCCCCTGGGGTAGGTGCTACTCATCTCTACGAAGTTCCCGACGTCCTGCCAGGCCCTGCCCTGGTGGCTTTGCCCCTGTGTTCCTCCTGGGCTCCTGAGATGAAGGGGCCACGGCAGGGCAAATAGCGGCGCTCGGCGTTGCCCCTGTGGCTCTTCACTTTGCCCCAGGGACGACGAGCTTCGACGGGACGACTAAGGAATACCCCGCATAATCCCAGGGGCGGGAAGTGCAACTCTACGAGACCAAGATGTCCCTGCAACACTGCCCGCCCCGGTGATGATTCCCCTGGGGCCGCATGGCTTCCCGGATCCGCCGTGGGGCAACCAAGGGCGCCCTCACTTTGCCCCAGGGGTAGGGAAGTGCTACTCTACGAGACCATGACGTCCCTCCACACTACCTACCCCTGTGGCCTCTCTTCAGGGCCCTTGGGGAGCCACTGGGCGCTGGGGGCAGGCACTAGGGGCGGGCGTGGGCTGGAGGTGAAACTCTACGCTACTACAAAGCCCTACGAGATACCTCCTTCAGGAGGCTTCCCCTGGGTTCCCCCCCGGAACCCCGGGGGCCCTTACGAGCCACCTGCAACAGGATCTTAGGATCTCTTAAGCACCACATACAGGTCTTCCTGAAGGCGACGCCAGCAGATGGTGATGTATCTATATGATTGACAGTGCATGACAGGGGCGGGCGATAATGGATTGACCCCGGGCAACTATACAAGCTAGGGGCCTCGGGGGGGGAAAAGGGAGGGTCGCCCCCCGGGTAAAGCCCGGGGCGTTATAAGCCTGGGGAGGTAAACTCCCCGTATCTCCGAAGCTACGGGCACTGCCCCGTCGTACCTGCCGGTACAAGGAGATAAAGCCCAACCCAGCACCTTCAGGTAGAGGTTTCCGGGGTTATTTGTCATGCCACGACCAGCGACCGATTGGATAGAACCATAGCGGGTTGGGGTGGGCGCTACAACAGGAGCTACGTATATCAACAACCCCCGTTGAGCTTCCGCGCACGCAATTTCCTTCCTTCCCCCCTTCGGGAGTAGCGGAGCGGCGGCGTCCGCGGAGCTTAACAAACATCAATGGCAAACTAATATATTTTTCAATAGTATAGAAATTATGGCCACTGTATGTTACACCCCCGTGTACGATATATACCCATCTCACCCTACTGATACAAAAAAAGAAATGGCCTACGCCACATAAAACTTTATTTTAGGGGGTCTATGTTGTACGGTAGGGGTTACGAATTGTAAAAAAGAAATGGCCTACGCACATAAAACTTATTTTAGGGGGTTCTATGCTGTAGGTAGGGGTTACGAATTGTAAAAAAACAGATGGCCACCCAGGGGCGGATTTATGGGTGGCGGGCCAGGCCCCGGG
>JACEEZ010007463.1:0-7500 GCA_016584305.1 Chionoecetes opilio
GAGAGAGAGAGAGGGGAAAGGGGGAGGGAGAGAGAGAGAGAGGAGAGAGGAGAGAGAGAGAGAGAGAGAGAGGAGAGGAGGGGAAGAGAGGGAGAGAGGGGGAGAGAGATGTGGTTGTTTTTCTAGAGAGAGAGAGAGAGGAGAGAGAGAGAGGGGAGAGAGGAGAGAGAGAGGAGAGAGAGAGGAGAGAGAGAGAAGGAGAGAGATGTGGTTGCTTCTTCTAGAGAGAGAGAGAGAAAAGAGAGAGAGAGAGAGAGAGAGAGAGAGAGAGAGAGAGAAGAGAGAGAGAGAGAGAGAGAGAGAGATATGCGGTTTTCTTCTTCTAGAGAAGGAGAGGAAGAGAGGAGAGAGATGGGGAGAGACGAGAGAGAGGAAGAGAGAGAGAGACGAGGAGAGACGAGATGAGAAGAGAGAGGAGACAGAGAGGAGGGGAGAGAGAGAGAGAGAGAGAGAACCTTTATTTTTCTTATTTGCCTTCCTACGCCTCTGTTGTTCTTTCTCTGTCCACGTGGTAACATCAGTCAAAAATAACCTCAGCTTTTTTTGTACAAGGAAGACTGGCGGGGAATGTTAATGGCTGGGTGCAGATTAATGTTTTTGTAAGATTGTAGAGAGATAAAGAATGTAATGTTATAATTTTTTACATTAAGACTATTACTACTACTACTACTACTATTACTATTACTATTACTGCTACTACTACTACTACAATCAATTACTATTACAATTACTGCTACTACTACTACAATTACTACTACTACTACTATTACTACTACTACTACTACTACTACTACTACTACTACTACCCAATTACTAAATATATTACAATTTTCTAAATACTACTACTACTACTATATACTACTACTACTACTACTACTACTACTACTACTACTACTACTACTACGACAACAATTACAACTACTACTACTACCACTACTACTACCACTACTACTACTACTACTACTACTACTACTACTACTACTACTACTACTACTACTAATAATAATAATAATAATAATAATAATAATAATAATAATGGATCTACTGTACTTATAAGCAGGAAATGAATGAATAAAAATATCCATTAACGTAAAATGTTTCCTCACTTACGCTTTGAAAATGATTGACGAGTGGTTATTTAAAGATGGCGATTTAAATGGAAAAGATATAATATACTCATTACCTGCTTTCCTTCACCTATTTTTTGGAGAGAGAGAGAGGAGAGAGGAGAGAGAGAAGAGAGAGAGAAGAGAAGAGGAGAGAAGAAGGGGATAACCCAGAATGGAGAGAGAAAGGGTGAAAAGAGAGAGAGATGAGAAAAGAAGAGAGATGAGAGGGGAGAGAGAGATTCAGATTCCCGATTCAATACCTTTTATTCACAATTGAGTTAACATTTGTGAAAAAGACTGTTTCGAGATAACAGTCTAGAGAGAGAGAGAGAGAGAAGAGGGGAGAGAGAGAGAGAGAGAGAGAGAGAGAAGGAGGAGAGAAAAAGAGAGGAGAGAGAGATTCAGATTCAGATTCAATACTTTTATTCACAATTGAGTTAACATTTGTGAAAAAAGACTGTTTCGAGATAACCGTCTTATCTCAGGATACAATAATATTAGCTGATGATAGAACAAGACATTGATACGATGGACAATATTGTTGAGTTTTAGTAAGCTTCACAGTTTTGTTTTGTTTTGTTTTGTTCTTCCTTAGATTAATCATCTAATGGCACAGAATTCTGGATGTGCAGTTAGTGTTTGTGGGAGGAGGACTAATGAAGTGAATTGCAAGTTCAGCAAGGGTGGGTGTGGGGCACAGAACACTGTTGTCTTTGAGGAGAGAAGAGAGAGAGAGAAGAGAAGAGAGAGATGAGAGGAGAGAGAGAGGAGAGAGAGAATGAGAGAGATGACGAGAGAGAGGAGAGACGAGAGAGAGAGAGGGAGAGATGGAGAGAGAGAGAGGAGAGAGGAGATTGGGAGGGCAGTTCTATATACCCCACAACGACGAGAGAGAGAGACGAGGAGAGAGGAGAGAGAGAGGAGAGAGAGAAGAGAGAGAGAGAGGAGATGGAGAGAGAGAGAGAGAGAGAGATATGAGTGAGGGACAGTTGTATATACTCCACAACGAGAGAGAGAGAGAGAGAGAGAAGGAAGAGAGAGAGAGAGGAGAGGAGAGAGGAGAGAGAGAGAGAGAGAGAGAGAGAGAGGAGGAGAGAGAGAGAGGAGATGAGTGGAGGACAGTTGTATATACTCACACCGAGAGAGAGAGAGAGAGGAGAGAGAGGAGAGAGAGAGAGAGAGGAGAGAGAGAGTGATGAGAGAGAGAGAGAGAGAGAGAGAGAGAGAGAGTGAGGACAGATGTATGTACCCAACAACGAGAGAGAGTGTTTCGTAATTTCGTGTTTTGTAATTAGATTTGGATTTTGTTTAGTGAGGAATAGCTATTTTTTGGAATCTCTCTCTCTCTCTCTCTCTCTCTCTCTGGGGCTATGTATGTCCTGACTCCTCTTTTTTTTTTCTCGCTCTCTCTCTCTCTCTCTCTCTCCTCTCTCGATGTGAGTATATACAACTGTCCTCACTCATCTCTCTCTCTCTCTCTCTCTCTCTCTCTCTCTCTCTCTCTCTCTCTCTCTCTCTCTCTCTCTCTCTCTCTCTCTCGATGTGAGTATATACAACTGACCTCACTCATATCTCTCTCTCTCTCTCTCTCTCTCTCTCTCTCTCTCTACCACATGCTGCCCATTAACTCTACCTTGGATTGCGAGTGCATGGGAGGACACAGGGGGGCGGCATGAGCCTCTAATCACAGGCGTCACTATAACAATCCTGCCTGCACCACCACGGGCGAGGAACAGTGCATTTTTTAACATGGTAACTGGGCGACCAAAATGTCTCCCAGTGATGGAAAACTGTCGCCCAGTAAGAACAATGTTAAGCTACTGGACGACAAGATTATTATTTGTTCATAAAATCCTTCCTGGATACAATGGTTCATCTTATCTGTGTGTGTTAGATCCAGAAGTGCACTCTTATTACTGCTATTACTACTACTACTACAATTACTATTACTATTACTACTACTACCACTATTACTACGACAACAATTACAACTACTACTACTTCTACTACTCTACTACCACTACCACCACTACTACTACTACCACTACCACTACTACTAGAGAGCATAGGATCTTTATTTATACACAACATACAACAGGGTGAAGTTGTTGTATCCAAAAAACTATATTTTAACAGGTAGGCCTTGACCTTGCTGGCTACCCAAAGAATGTCGTCCAGTAAGATTGGCTTAAAAAGTGCACTGGCGAGGACCAACCATCACAGCCCTCAAGTGAACCTCCAGGGCCTACCATCACAGCCCTCAAGTGAACCTTCAGGGCCTACCATCACAGCCCTCAAGTGAACCTTCAGGGCCTACCATCACAGCCCTCAAGTGAACCTCCAGGGCCTACCATCACAGCCCTCAAGTGAACCTTCAGGGCCTACCATCTCACCCCTGGAGCTCACGGCCTACAGGTGCTATAGGCTCAAATGTAAAAAAAAAAAATCTACTTACTAAACTTGTCTATTTAACGACTTCTATCTATTTACTAAACTTCTGTCTATTAAATTATACTTTTCTGCCTATTTATTTGTCTCACACATCATCACTAACTTTACCATATACAGAGAGAGAGAGAGAGAGAGAGAGAGAGAGAGAGAGAGAGAGAGAGAGAGGAGAGAGAGAGGAGAGAGAAGAGAGAGATGTATTTATAGACGTACCTTTTGTTGTCGCTTGATGAACCAGGCCAGGAACAAACCTAGGGCAGCGGTGACCAGTGTATAGGTGGCCAAGCTGCTCCACCACATAAACTGTTCCCGCCATAGAAACATTGTAGGTGACCCGCGCCCTGGAGGAACCCCGGTATAGTGATCAAAGGCTGCGGTCCTGTTGGAAAGGCAGAAATATGGGAACGTTAGTGATGGTAAATAAGGGAAAGAAATGAGAGAGAGAGAGAGAGAGAGAGAGAGGAGAGAGAGAGAGAGAAGAAGAGAGAGAGAAGAGAGAGAGAGAGTAGAAGAGAGAGAGAGAGAGAGAGAGATGAGGAGAGAGAGAGAGAGAGAGAGAGAGAGAGAGAGAGAGATGGAGGAGACAGAGAAATAGAGAGATAGAGAGAGAGAGACACAGAAAGAGAAAACACAGAGAAAGAGAGATGGAGAAAAAGAGATGTAGTGAGAGAGAGAGAAGAGAGAGAGGAGAGAGAGAGAGAGAGGAGAGAGAGAGAGAGAGACGAGAGAGGAGAGAGAGAGAGAGAGAGATATGGAGCGAGATAAGAGAGCAAAAGAAGAGAGAAAAGAAGAAGAGAGAAAGAATCAGACAGTAAGAAAGAGAGAAGAGAGAGAGAGATAGATGAACGCATGAGAAGAGAGAGACGAAATGAAGAGAGAGAGAGAGAAGCGGAAAAAAACAACAACCGAAAAAACTCAAAATTCTCAACAAGTAAAATAAAAAAAAAAATAATAATAATCGCATATATATATAAAAACAAATACAAAACAAGTACAAACAAACACACACACACACACACACACACACACAAACACAAACACTTAACAAGAAATAAAAAATCATGTATTAGAAAGATTAAGCATCGAAACAACTTGATATAATGAAAAATACCAGACGCAAAAAAAAAAAAAAAAACAAAAAAAAGTTTGCTTACCTTATTAATGGATACAGGAAGTTAAGGAAAGCTAAATATAAAGAAATGCAAATCAAGGTTGTAATAGGCCTAGAAAGGGATGTCAAGGTAGGCTCGGGAACACAGTAGTATAAGGCAGTGAGGATGCAGTGAGGTGAAGGTTGCAGGGTAACGCCACATATGGTCACCAATAATTTGACAAACTTGCCACAATGGTGGGAGTGTAAGGCAATGTGTTGGGTGGTGTGGTTGTGTGTGTGGTAGGTGTGTGTGTTGGAAGGAAGGAAAGAGTAGGAGGAAGGAAGGAAGGATAAGTAAGAAAGATTTTCATCTTCTAGACACTTTGCAAGTACCAAACAAGGTTATGGACTATACAAAGGCGCCGCCACGTCAGATGAACATAGGCGGAACTCGAACCGCGACCGAATGCACAGGGAACGTGACATGGGGAACTCACGTCTCTAAGAACTTGCCACCCGGACGGGCAGGAAGAAGGAAGGAGGGAGGTAAGGATAGAAGGTGGGAAGAAGGAAGGAAGGAGGGAGGGAAGAGAGGGTGGAAGGAAGGAAGGATGGAAGGAAGGAAGGAGGGAGGGAAGAGAGGGTGGAAGGAAGGAAGGAAGGAAGGAAAGAAGGGAGAATAGGAGGGAAGGAAGGAAGGAAGGAAGGAAGGAAGGAGGGAGGGAAGGAAGAAAGGAAGGAAGGAAGGAAGGTATTAATGCAATGTGTGTGTGTGTAAGAAGGAAGGAAGGAGGGAGGGAAGAGAGGGTGGAAGGAAGGAAAGAAGGGAGAATAGGAGGGAAGGAAGGAGGTAAGGATAGATGGAAGGAAGAGAGGAAAGGAAGAAGGAATAAAGTTAAGAAGGAAAACACAAGAGGATGGAGGGAAGAAAGGAAGGAAGGAAGGAAGGAAGGAAGGAAGGAAGGAGGGAGGGAAGAGAGGGTGGAAGGAAGGAGGGAGGGAAGAGAGGGTGGAGGGAAGGAAGGAGGGAAGAGAGGGTGGAAGGAAGGAAAGGAGGGAGAATAGGAGGAGGGAGGGAAGAAGGAAAAAAGAGAAGAGAACAATAGGAGGGAGGGAGGAAAAGGAGCGAGGGAAGGAAGAAGGAATAAAGGAAAGAAGGAAAAAAACAGGAGGATGGAGGGACGATAAGGAGGAGGAACAAAGATACAACGGCAGGATAGATTGATGAAAGATAGAGCCTTCCTTCCTTCCTTCCTTCCCTCCATCCTCTTGTGTTTTCCTTCTTAACTTATTCTTCTCCTTCCTTCTTCCTCCATCTATCCTTACCTCTCTTCCTCCTTCCTTTTTCCTTCCTCTTCCCTCTTCTTACCCTTCTCCTTCCTTCTTCCCCTCTCTTCCCTCCCCCTTCCTTCCTTCCTTCTCTCCCTTCCCTCCTTTCCTCCTTCCTTCCACCTCTCCTTCCTTCAACCTTACTTCCTTCCACCTCTTTCCCTCCCGTTCCTTTCCTTCCTTCCCTACCTTCCTTCCACCCTCTCTTCCCTCCCTCCTTCCTTCCTTCCACCTCTTCTTCTCCTTCACCTCCTTCCTTCCTTCCTTCTTTCCCCTCCTTCCTTCCACCCTCTCTATCCCTTCCCTTCCTTCCCTCCTTTCCACCCTCTCTTCCCTCCCCCTCCTTCCACCTCTCTTCCCTCCCTCCTTCCCTCCTCCACCCTCTCTTCCTCCCTCCTTCCTTCCTTCCACCCTCTCTTCCCCCTCCCTCCTTCCTTCGTTCCTTCCACCCTCTCTTCCCTCCTTCCTTCCTTCCTTCCACCCTCTCTTCCCTCCCTCCTTCCTTCCTTCCTTCCCTCCTTCCTTCCACCCTCTCTTCCCTCCCTCCTTCCTTCCTTCCTTCCCTCCTTTTCTCCCTTTCTTCTTTCCCTCCTTCCTTCCTTCCTTCCTACCCACACACACACACACACACACATTGCATTTAATACTTCCACAATCGTATAATCTTCATATTTATTTACAAAACGAACGAAATAAACAAAAATGAAAAAGCAAAAAAAAAAAAAAAAAAAACTCAAATAATATTGGTGACAGCGAATGGTAAAAGTATAGATGGGGCAGACGCTATCCTACGCGTGGCCTCGGTGCTCATCTCCGTGGCATTAGCCTTTGAGCCTGTGGTGGGTGAGGACCTGCTACCCCGGGACACAGGGCTAATGTGACATCCGGGTTACCACAGTTACCTTCCCCAGGTTTCCCCAGGTACCCATTTATCAACCAACCCCGAAAGGAAGGATGAACAGCTGGTTGGGCTGGTCGCCGATTTGCCCTGGCCCGGATTCGAACCAGGGCCCGCAGATTTGTAGCGAGGCATGCTAGGCACTACACCACGGAGGCGATGAAGAAGATAAGATAAAAAAAAGAAGAAAAAAAACAACTTTTATTATATTTGTGACAGCGGATGCGTCGCTAATAAATACTTGACCGAAAAGAAAGAGAGAGAGAGAGAGGAGAGAGAGAGAGGAGAGAGAGAGAGAGAGAGAGAGAGAGAGAGAGAGAGAGAGAGAGAGAGAGAGAGAGAGAGAGAGAGAGAATAAAAAAAATGATAATGTTTTTTTTTACTCTAAGTCCTGCCCAGAGAGAGAGAGAGAGAGAGAGAGGGAGAGAGTGAGAGAGAGAGAGAGAGAGAGAGAGGAGAGAGAAGAGAGAGAGAGAGAGAGAGAGAAAGAGACAGAGAGAGAGATAGAGAGACAGAAAGAGACAGAGATAGAGACAGAGAGAGAGCGAGAGAGAGAGAGAGAGAGAGAGAGAGAGAGAGAGAGAGAGAGAGAGAGAAAGAGGAGAGAGAGAGAGAGAGAGAGA
>JACEEZ010007463.1:15000-20000 GCA_016584305.1 Chionoecetes opilio
CCGTCGCATTAGCCTTTGAGCCTGTGGTGGGTGACAACCCGCTACCCCGGGACACAGGGCTAGTGTGACATCCGGGTTACCACAGTTACCTTCCCCGGGTTTCCCCAGGTACCCATTTATCAACCATCCCAGAAAGGGAGGTTGAACAGATGGATGGGCTGGCCGCCGACTTGTCCTGGCTCGGATTCGAACCGTATGCAAGGATTGGTGGCGTACCGTACGGATTGTGTTGGAACCTCTTTTGTGATCTATTTATCTATTCATATCAAGTCACTGGTAATGGTTTGAATTTTTGAAGATAACGTGAGATTATAACTTATTTGTCCTTCCTGTCTCGTCAAAGGTAACAGTAATAAGTGTACTAGTATTGTTTATTGACTGACGTACCGTAAGGCTTAGTGTTTGAACCTCTACTGTTATCTATTAATTTACTTATCTATGTCAATTCTTGTCTTCTTTTATTTTTACATCACAAAGGACTGGCCAAGGGTATAAAAAAAAAATAATAATAAAAAAAAAAAAAATAGTATTGTTTATTGACTGGCGTACCGTAAGGCTTAGTGCTGGAACCTCTACTGTTACCTATTCATTTACTTATGGATGTCAATTCTTGTCTTCTTTTATTTTTTTACATCACAAAGGACTGGCCAAGGGTAAAAAAAAAAAAAAAAATAATAATAAAAAAAAAAAAAAGGTAACGCAATTCACTGGTAATGTATTGAATTTCCGAAGATAACGAGACATTATAATTTGTTTTCACTCCTCTTGTGGTCAAAATGCACATGACTATCAGTACGATAGCTAGTGGTGTATTGCATGGCTATATTTTTGGGCCCATTCTGAGTTAAAAAAAAATAGATATAAAAGTTTGATGATATAATTATATTTGAACATATCTTTCTTCCTCTCTTATATAAATAAACAATAACACGAGTACGAGAACTGAGCATTAATAGCGTCCCGAAAGGATATGTTTTTATATTAGTTACAAAAAGGTGTATATTACGAGAACTGAGCATTAATAGCGTCCCGAAAGGATATGTTTTTATATTAGTTACAAAAAGGTGTATATTACGAGAACTGAGCATTAATAGCGTCCCGAAAGGATATGTTTTTATATTAGTTACAAAAAGGTGTATATTACGAGAAACTGAGCATTAATAGCGTCCCGAAAGGATATGTTTTTATATTAGTTACAAAAAGGTGTATATTACGAGAAACTGAGCATTAATAGCGTCCCGAAAGGATGTTTTTATATTAGTTACAAAAAGGTGTATATTACGAGAAACTGATCATTAATAGCGTCCCGAAAGGATATGTTTTATATTAGTTACAAAAAGGTGTATATTACGAGAACTGAGCATTAATAGCGTCCCGAAAGGATATGTTTTTATATTAGTTACAAAAAGGTATATATTACGAGAACTGAGCATTAATAGCGTCCCGAAAGGATGTTTTTATATTAGTTACAAAAAGGTGTATATTACGAGAACTGAGCATTAATAGCGTCCCGAAAGGATATGTTTTTATATTAGTTACAAAAAGGTGTATATTACGAGAACTGAGCATTAATAGCGTCCCGAAAGGATGTTTTTATATTAGTTACAAAAAGGTGTATATTACGAGAACTGAGCATTAATAGCGTCCCGAAAGGATATGTTTTTATATTAGTTACAAAAAGGTGTATATTACGAGAACTGAGCATTAATAGCGTCCCGAAAGGATGTTTTTTATATTAGTTACAAAAAGGTGTATATTACGAGAACTGAGCATTAATAGCGTCCCGAAAGGATGTTTTATATTAGTTTACAAAAGGTGTATATTACGAGAACTGAGCATTAATAGCGTCCCGAAAGGATATGTTTTTATATTAGTTACAAAAAGGTGTATATTACGAGAACTGAGCATTAATAGCGTCCCGAAAGGATATGTTTTTATATTAGTTACAAAAAGGTGTATATTACGAGAACTGATCATTAATAGCGTCCCGAAAGGATATGTTTTTATATAGTTACAAAAAGGTGTATATTACGAGAACTGATCATTAATAGCGTCCGAAAGGATATGTTTTTATATAGTTACAAAAAGGTGTATATACGAGAACTGAGCATAATGGCGTCCGAAAGGATATGTTTTATATAGTTACAAAAGGTGTATATTACGAGAACTGACATAATAGCGTCCCGAAAGGATATGTTTTATATTAGTTACAAAAAGGTATATATTACGAGAACTGAGCATTAATGGCGTCCCGAAAGGATATGTTTTTATATTAGTTACAAAAAGGTGTATATTACGAGAACTGATCATTAATAGCGTCCCGAAAGGATATGTTTTTATATTAGTTACAAAAAGGTGTATATTACGAGAACTGAGCATTAATAGCGTCCCGAAAGGATATGTTTTTATATTAGTTACAAAAAGGTATATATTAAAGTTTTAAGATATAATTACGTTTGAACATATTTTGTCTGAAGTCCTCTCTTATCAATATAAACAGAAACATAAGTGCAAACTGATAACTAATGGCGCACCGAAAGGATATGGTTTAGGACCCATTCTGGTGGTTTTTTATGGGTCAAAGGAGGATATTCAAGTTTGAAGATTAATTACATTTGAACATATTTTTCTTCCTCTCTCGTCAAAATAAACAATAATACGCGAGCTGATAACTATAGTCTATTTTTGTTATTATGGTCAAAATGCAGTAAGGAAGCCACGCCCCCTGCCTCCCCTTCTATTCTACGGGGCAGCTGATTGGTGCATTCCTCGTATCATCACTACCCATCACAATATCTTCACTACTTAACAGCGCGTGACCACTGGACAGAGCAATCTTCACTACAAAGGGTGTTTTTGATTTTGTCACCCTTTGTAGTGAAGATTGCTGTCCAGTGGTCACGCCGTTGTTAAGTAGTGAAGATATTGTGATTGGTAGTGATGATACGAGGAATGCAACAATCAGCTGCCCTGTAGAATAGAAGGGGAGGCAGGGGGCGTGGCTTCCTTACTGCATTTTGACCTTAATAAAAACAATAGACTATAATGGCTTACCGAAACGCTCTGTACTTGAACCATTGATTTTATTTTCTATTTACGTTAACTTATGTAGCCGATGGACTAGTAAAAATATGAACACTTTGAAGATGATGCCAAATGAATACTTTCCATTTATTCTTCCTCAGTCACAACAAAGAAATGATTATCCCGCGCAATTATCTTTTAAAACTTTTCACATATTTTCCAGAAGAACTTGTAATTTGACCTTCAACTTTTCTTCCTTCCTTCTTTCTTCCTTTCAATTGTCGACCTTCATACATCATACATACTTTTCCCTTATTTGTAGACTATCGTAAGACTTAACACTTATTTTCTGTACTCGTATTATAAACATTTGCAATATTTATGTTTTCCGTTCGCATTATAGACAGAAAAACAATGTTGAAATAGTATACATGAAACACAGACTAGATAGTTAGTTACATGAGTAGACAAAATTCTCTCTCTCTCTCTCTTACCCTTCACCCATCCTAATTTATCTATGTACCACCTCCCTCCTCCTCCTCCTCCTCCTCCACCACCACCACCACCACCACCTCCTCCACCACCACCACCACCACCACCACCACCACCTCCTCCTCCTTCTCCTCCTCCTCCTCCTCCTCCTCCTCCTCCTCCTCCTCCTCTCATTGTCTCTCCAGCCCTTCCCACTTATCTCTCTCAACCCTTTACTTCTCTCTCCTCTTCTTCCCTCCTCCTCCTCTTCTTGTGCCTATCTTCTCCTCCTTGTTCTTCCTATTTATTCCTCCTCCTCCTCCTCTTCATCTTCTACACTCCTCTTCTTTTTATTATCCTTCACAGCTGCCTTCCTCCTCCTCCTCCTCCTCCTCCTCCCTCTTCCTCTTCTATACCCTCCTCCTCCTCTTCTCCCCCTCCTTCCTCTTTTACTATCCTTAAACGTCTTCCTCCTCCTCCTCCTCTTCCCTCTTGCTCTACTATATGCCTCCTCCTCCTCTTCTTTGTAGTATCCTCAACAATGTCTTCCTCCTCCTCTCTTCTTTCCTCTTGCTCTACTACATGCCTCCTCCTCCTCCTCTTCTTTGTAGTATCCTCAACAATGTCTTCCTCCTCCTCCTCCTCCTCTCTCTTTCCTTTTGCTCTATTACATGCCTCCTCCTCCTCCTCTTCTTTGTATTATCCTTAACAATGTCTTCTTCCTCCTCCTCTTCCTCTTCCCTCTTCCTCTTCTACAGGCCTCCTCCTCCTCCCTCCTCCTTATCTACTTCCATCTTCCATATCGTTTACGGACTCCTCCTCCTCCTCCTCCTTATCTACTTCCATCTTCCATATCGTTCACAGACTCCTCCTCCTCCTCCTCTTCTTCTTCCTCCGCCTCATCTACTTCTCTCTTCCATATCGTTTACAACTTTACAGGCTCCTCCTCCTCTCCTATCTTCTTCCTCCTCCTCCTCTTCTTCTTCTTCCTCCTCCTCTTCTTCTTCTTCTTCTTCCTCTCCTCTTCTTCTTCTTCCTCCTCCTCCTCCTCCTCCTCCCTGCCCTTGGGTTTACGCCGTCCTTGCTTTCTTTCCCGGATCCTTCTTGTCTCTCCCTCCTCCTCCTCTTCTATACATGATATCCTCCCTCTCCTCCTCCTCCTCCTCTCCCTCCTTCCCTCTTTGTCTGACCTTTAAATGGTCTCTGCAATGTGCATTTTTCTTCTCTCTCTCTCTCTCTCTCTGTCCTTCATCTTCGGTATTTTTGTTCCTTACATATTTTTTTCTTCTCTCTTCCTTCACTTTGGGGTTTATATTTTGTCTTGTTCTCCTCCCTAGTGGCGTAGCTAGGTATCTATCAATGGGGGGGGGGGCACAGCTGAGTATGGGAGGCACTACCTGGGGGGGGGGGGGGGGGCACAGCTGAGTAAGGGGGGCACTACCTGGGGGGGGGGGGGCACCTGGGGGGGGCACTGGGGGGGCACTAGGCAAGGGGAGCTCAGGGGA
>JACEEZ010007463.1:22500-27500 GCA_016584305.1 Chionoecetes opilio
CACGTAGAAGGGTAGCTATGAGAAGGGAAGCTCTAGGAAGGGTATATTCTAGGATCAGATCAGTGGTGGGTATTAGACCACTATACAGAATACCCCAGCCATGGCCAGTGGGGGGGGGGGGGCATTAGGGGGCGACACGTGTCCTCTCATGCACCCCCATAGCTACGCCACTGCTCTCTCTCTCTCTCTGTCTCTAACAATAAGCATGAGTAAGCAGGAAGGATACTAGCACAGAGGCCAAGCACCCATCCTCGTGTTCATTCCCTGCATGTGCGAAAGTGTGCGGGTAAACACGACGAGACTACACTACTATTTTGCTCCCGTCCACCCAAGGTCTGTCTTTCTCATGTACTTCCTTGTGAGGCGTGGGAAAGAATAATGAAATATGAAAGTAAAGGAAAGAATAAAGTTATGACAGGTATGTAAGAAGTAATGTAAAGGAGTAATTAGTTGGTATATTCAGGGTAGGTTTTTGGAGCGTGTGGTGATGAGGTAAACAACAGTAATGAATAGACAAGAATAATACTAATAGTGATAATAATAATAATAATAATTCCTGCCACAATTATTACTACAATGACAACAAAATCAACTACTACTACTACAATAACAACAACTACTACTACAACTACTACAATGACAACAAAAACAACAACAACTACTACTACTACTACTACTACTACTACTTCTACTACAATAACAACAAAAACAACAACAACTACTACTACTAATAATAATAATAATAATAATAATAATAATTCTACTACTACTACAATAACAACAAAAACAACAACTACTACTACTACAAAAACAACAACTACTATTACAATAACAACAAAAACAACAACTTCCACAAAAAAAAAACTACTTCTACAAAAACATTAACAACTACTACTACTACAACAACAACAACAACAAAAACTGCCACTACTACTACTACAATAACAAACTATTACTACTACTACTATAACAACAACAACAACAACAACAACAACAACAACAACAACAACTACAACTACTACTACTACTACTACTACTACTACTACTACTACTACTACTATAACCATACAAATAACAACAGTAGGGCAATTGAAGGTTAAATAAGCAATTAGAGGCGAAGAAAAATGAGATCTGGGCGCGCCGAATTTAGCCTAACAAGGAAGTATCTCATTAAAGTACTGGAGAGAGAGAGAGAGAGAGAGAGAGAGAGAGAGAGAGAGAGAGAGAGAGAGAGAGAGAGAGAGGAGAGAGAGAGAGAGAGAGATTCCTTCCGTTTCGCTTCACATGTACTACGAAAGATAATGAGTTCAAGGTCCCGGTATTTCTCTTTCTTTCTCTTTCTCTCTCTCTCTCTCTCTCCTCTCTCTCTCTCTCTCTCTCTCTCTGTGAAGAAAAAAACCAGAAAAAAAACAGAATCCGTCCCATAGAATACTGCAATATCTAAGGAGAGAGAGAGAGAGAGAGGAGAGGGAGAGAGAGAGGGAGAGAGAGAGAGAAGAGTGAGAGAGAGAGAGAAGAGAGAGAATCGGTCCATAGAATACTGCATACTGAGAGAGAGAGACAGGAGAGAGAGAGAGAGAGAGATGAGAGAGGGAGAGAGAGAGTTGAGAGAGAGACGAGGGAGAGAGAGAGAGAGAGAGAGAGAATCCGTCCATAGAATACTGCAATATCTGAGAGACAGAGAACAGAGAGAGAGGAGAGAGAGAGAGAGAGAGAAGAGAGGAGAGAGAGGAGAGAGAGGGGAGGAGGAGGATGTGAGAGAGAGAGGAGAGAGGAGAGAGAGGAGAGAGAATCCGTCCAGAGAATACTGCAATATCTGAGAGAAGAGACAGAAGAGAGAGAGAGAGAGGATCCGAGAGAGGGGAGAGAAGAGACGAGAGAGAGGAGAAGAGAGAGAGAGAGAGAGAGATAGAGGAGAGATGAGGAGGAGAGAGAGAGAGAGAGAACGTCCCATAGAAAACTGCAACTATCTGAGAGAGAGAGGAGAGAGAGAGAGAGAGAGAGAGAAGAGAGAGATGGAGAGAGGAAGAGAGAGAGAGAGAGAGGAGAGAGAGAGAGAGAGAAGAGAGGAGAGAGAGAGGAGAGAGGGGGGAGAGAGAGAGAGAGAGGAGAGAGAGAGAGAGAGAGAATCCGTCCCATACAATACTGCAATATCTGAGAGAGAGAGAGGAGAGAGAGATGAGAGGAGAGGGGAGAGAGGAGATGAGAGAGATGGAGAGGAGAGATGAGAGAGAGAAAAGAGAGGAGGAGAAGAGAGAGAGAGAGAGAGAGAGGAGAGGGGAGAGAGAGAGAGAGAGAAGAGAGAGAGAGAGAAGAGAGAGAGAGATGAGAGAGAAGAGAGAGAGATGAGAGAGAGAGAGAGAGAGAGAGAGGAGAGAGGGGGAGAGGGGAGAGGGGACGAGAGAGAGAGAGGAGAGAGAGAGAGAGAGGGGAGAAAAGAGAGAGAGAGAGAGAGAGAGAGAGAGAGAGAGGAGGAGAGGAGAGAGAGAGAGAGAGAGAGGAGAGAGAGAAGAGAGGAGAGAGAGAGAGGAGAGAGAGAGAGAGAGGAAGAGAGAGAAGAGAGAGAGGGGAGAGAGATGAGAGGGGAGGAGAGAGAGAGAGAGAGAGATAACAATAATTATATAGTTTCTTGACGAACTTGATGGTTAAACAGTAGCAGCATCCGTAATACCCACTACAATAATAACAATGACAACAATAACAACACACACAACAACTCCCCCCCCTCCCCCTCCAGTCAATCTGTGGTTTGAGATTGAAAAAATTGCAACAGAATATATTTTTGTGGTCACGTATTTAACATGGCCACCTAAATAACACCAGAAGTGGAGGACAAGGTGGAGGACAAAGTGGAGGAAAAAGGCGATGGTGGAAAGTCACCTAGTTTGCATAAATCCAATATGGCCGCCAGTCCATTCCCGGAAAACCCTAAGTGTGTCCCGTCTTTACTTGTAATTACAGGCATGAGGGGATCTTGGCGTCTACACAGAGGTGTTCAGGGGCCACAACATCTTTACTTGTAATTACAGGCATGAGGGGATCTTGGCGTCTACACAGAGGTGTTCAGGGGCCACAACATCTTTACTTGTAATTACAGGCATGAGGGGATCTTGGCGTCTACACAGAGGTGTTCAGGGGCCACAACATCTTTACTTGTAATTATAGGCGTGAGGTGATCTTGGCGTCTACACAGAGGTGTTCAGGGGCCACAACATCTTTACTTGTAATTATAGGCATGAGGGGATCTTGGCGTCTACACAGAGGTGTTCAGGGGCCACAACATCTTTACTTGTAATTATAGGCTGAGGTGATCTTGGTCTACACAGAGGTGTTCAGGGGCCCAACATCTTTACTGTAATATAGGCGTGAGGGGATCTTGGCGTCTACACAGAGGTGTTCAGGGGCCACAACATCTTTACTTGTAATTACAGGCGTGAGGGGATCTTGGCGTCTACACAGAGGTGTTCAGGGGACAAAACATGGTGGTGAATATATTTACATGTTACAGATAATATTTTTGTCAAAAGCGAAAAACATATATTAGAATGTTTACTGGTTCCTGAGTCTTTGCGATAGTAGTCATTATGACAACCGATGTCATGCATGTCCTGGGTCTTTGCGATAGTAGTCATTATGACAACCGATGTCATGCATGTCACGATGACAGACACAGTCATGCATGTCACGATGACAGACACAGTCATGCATGAATAATGACAAATCTGGATCCCTTGTAAGCTTTAAAATTATTTCATCCGGAGGGATTTGCGGGATAAAAAATGCGAGTCAACTAAATAATCTCAGAAGATGTATAACAAATATGTTCATATTATTCATGATTTCGAAACAATTAGATAAGAAAGGCTCTAGTAGAAAGAATTAGAGGCTCGGGCTGCAGGGAGACAGTTTTTTCCTAGAGATTTATTATTTACTGTTTCCACGTGTGGCAGCGTGTACGTGCGCCTCCTTCAAAGCAGCAAAAGGAAGCCCCTTGCCCTCAAGCCGAGGGAACCTCCGTCACATTGTTCTGGGGTTCCCTCACAGCCTGTCTCCTGCCCGGGACCGTTGTCAACCAGGCAGGGGCTGTTAATTTTTTCCCTCGAGATTTAAGTTTTTTCCACGCGTTGGCAGCGTCTACGTAGTAAGTTCGCGCTTTCCCCTCAAGCGTCGTGTTAGTAATGTTATAAGTGCAGGTACATCCAGGCCTGGTACAGCACCAGCAGGGCAGTCACCAC
Organism: Chionoecetes opilio; assembly: GCA_016584305.1. Classification (NCBI taxonomy): domain Eukaryota; kingdom Metazoa; phylum Arthropoda; class Malacostraca; order Decapoda; family Majidae; genus Chionoecetes; species Chionoecetes opilio. The sequence continues at coordinate 26,736 of JACEEZ010007463.1, forward strand.
GCTGGCGCAGTCCCCCACGATGTCCCAAAAGTCGTGATCCTCCTCGTCCATCGGAGGCCACTCGCTCGCCATGTCCCAGGTGTCGGGCACAGCCTCGCTGCCCGGGCTCTCCTCCGATGCGCAGAGGTCGTCGTTATCAATATCGTAATAGTCCAAGGGGGAAGAGGACTCGTTATCGCTATCGTATGAATCATCGCGGCCGGAGTGATAGTCATCGTCGGTTTCGCTATCGTTTTCGCTGGCTGAGTAATATTCATCGCTGGTCACGGACTCGTCCTCGCTGCTGTCGATGTTCCAGCAATCTGCGAGGTCGGGGAAGTATTCGATCTTCGCATCCCAATCGTCCTCGAGGGCGGAGTAAAAGTCGGAATCGTTGTCGGACTCGTCCTCGCTGCTGTCGATGTTCCAGCAATCTGCGAGGTCGGGGAAGTATTCGATCTTCGCATCCCAATCGTCCTCGAGGGCGGAGTAAAAGTCGGAATCGTTGTCGGACTCGTCCTCGCTGCTGTCGATGTTCCAGCAATCTGCGAGGTCGGGGAAGTATTCGATCTTCGCATCCCAATCGTCCTCGAGGGCGGAGTAAAAGTCGGAATCGTTGTCGGACTCGTCCTCGCTGCTGTCGATGTTCCAGCAATCTGCGAGGTCGGGGAAGTATTCGATCTTCGCATCCCAATCGTCCTCGAGGGCGGAGTAAAAGTCGGAATCGTTGTCGGACTCGTCCTCGCTGCTGTCGATGTTCCAGCAATCAGCGAGGTCGGGGAAATA
>JACEEZ010007463.1:32500-37500 GCA_016584305.1 Chionoecetes opilio
AGATCCCAGCCTCACAACCATGTGGTTCACCTTGCCTCAGGGTACGTTCCTTTATGTCTATGGGTACGGGAAGCTGTGTGGTGAGTTAAGATTAAGGTGCGAGCTGTCCTCTAGCCGCCTTCCCTTCCTGGCCGCGTGTGTGTGTGTGTGTATGTTCAAGGTCTCACGATTCACGCTTTGCACATTGTTGAATATGAGCTTAGAGGAGTTTGCGACGCGGGAAAAATGTTGATTTGGATATAGGAAATGTAGAATAGAGAAGAGAGAGTGACTTTGAGTGGAAAATATTGAAATAGGAATGATAAGAAATAGGAAATATAGGAAATAGGATATATAGGACATGTTAAAATAGAAGGGAAAGGGAAGGTTTGTTTGGGGGAGAAATTATTGAAAGAACAGGAAGTAGGAGTTGTAGATAGGAAGAAAGAGTGAGTTTGTGGGATAAATTATTGAAAGGATAGGAAATGAGAGGTAAAATTAGAACGCAAGGTTGAGTTTGTGGGATAAATTACACTGGGGAACAAATTTTTGTTGAGTTAGGTCTGACACTTGTTATTAAGTAATTTTTGGGTGCTGAATCCAAAACTGATCTCAGTTTTTCTCTATCACGTCAAGTTTTTGAACTGTAGGATTTTCGTTTTCTTAAAAAATATGAAAAATACTGTACCTAACAGTAACTGCTTATTTTATAAAAAGTTGCAAATGTTAACATACAACGAAAAATTAAAGAAATAGGCATGAATAGAATGTTTATTTAACATTATCATGTTTTTAGAAAGGATAAGGCTATAATTGTGTGCAGGTTAAGGTAAAAATTTACGTTTGTAGCTTTGTCTGGAGTGTTCAACTTGAGGACTATCGCGTTTGATGCTCCAACAATAGTCAGCCATCATATGCACATCCCATCTACCCTGGTAACGTTCTTCCATAACCTTCAAATCTTGGTGAAATCGTTCACCTTGCTCGTCGCTAGCAGCACCAAGATTTTCTGGAAAGTTGGCAAGATGGCTATGCAAAAAATGTACTTTAATACTCATGTTGCAACCAAGCGCTTTGTAGCTCTCCAATAGTTTCTGAACAATTTCTGTGTAATTACTTGCACGTGTATTTCCAAGAAAGTTCTTGAAGACGTCTTTGAATGATAGCCAAGCATTCTTTTCAAGGTCTGACATAGTACCGTTGAAATGTTCATCTTTGATGAGCTGTCGAATTTGTGGACCATCAAACACACCGGCCTTGATTTTTTCAATTGACAGTCCAGGAAATGCCAAGATGATGTACTTCAAACAGTCGCCATAGTTGACAATGCTTTTACAAATTGTTTCATGAGACCTAGTTTTATGTGCAGAGGTGGGAATATTATTTTCTTCCTGTCAACAAGTGGCTCATGTACAATGTTAGGATCTCCAGGTTTAAGATCAGATCTCGGAGGCCAATTCGTCTGAACCCAATGCTTCTCTCGAGCTCTGCTATCCCACATACAGAGAAAGCAGGGATACTTTGTGTATCCACGTTGTTGACCAAGAAGGAAGGACATCATTTTAAGGTCAACACAGATTATCCAATTGTGTTTGTCATATTGCAATAACTCAATGACTCTCTTTACATCTCCATATTCTTCACGAAGACAGACCGAATGCCCAATAGGGACTGCGCCAAACAAATTACCATTGTGTAGAAGTTTTACTACAGCTCACAAGTGGAATTTTGCTTATCTGGAGGGTAAGCTGTGGAGAAAAAACTTGACGTGCTAGAAAAAAAACTGACTACAGATTTGGAATCAGCATGCCAATTTTAGTCTAAATAAGCTCAAAAATCTAACTCATCAATTTTTTCTTTTCAAATTGTTCCCCAGTGTTATTGAAAGGCTAGAAAATAAGAGGTAAAATTAGAACGCAAGGCTGAGTTTGTGGGATAAATTTTGAAAGGATAGAAAATAAGAGGTAAAATTAGAACGCAAGGCTGAGTTTGTGGGATAAATTATTGAAAGGATAGAAAATAAGAGGTAAAATTAGAACGCAAGGCTGAGTTTGTGGGAAAAATTATTGAAAGGATAGAAAATAAGAGGTAAAATTAGAACGCAAGGCTGAGTTTGTGGGATAAATTATTGAAAGGATAGAAAATAAGAGGTAAAATTAGAACGCAAGGCTGAGTTTGTGGGATAAATTATTGAAAGGATAGAAAATAAGAGGTAAAATTAGAACGCAAGGCTGAGTTTGTGGGAAAATTATTGAAAGGATAGAAAATAAGAGGTAAAATTAGAACGCAAGGCTGAGTTTGTGGGAAAATTTGAAAGGATAGAAAATAAGAGGTAAAATTAGAACGCAAGGCTGAGTTTGTGGGATAAATTATTGAAAGGATAGAAATAAGAGGTAAAATTAGAACGCAAGGCTGAGTTGTGGGGGATAAATTATTGAAGGATGAATAAGAGGTTAAAAATTAGAACGCAAGGCTGGTTTGTGGGATTAAAATGTTGAAAAGACAGAAAATAAGAGGGAAAATTAGAACGCAAGGCTGAGTTTGGGGGATAAATTATTGAAAGGGTAGAAAATAAGAGGTAAAATTAGAACGCAAGGCTGAGTTTGTGGGATAAATTATTGAAAGGATAGAAATAAGAGGTAAAATTAGAACGCAAGGCTGAGTTTGTGGGATAAATTATGAAAGGATAGAAAATAAGAGGTAAAATTAGAACGCAAGGCTGAGTTTGTGGGATAAATTATTGAAAGGATAGAAAATAAGAGGTAAAATTAGAACGCAAGGCTGAGTTTGTGGGATAAATTATTGAAAGGATAGAAAATAAGAGGTAAAATTAGAACGCAAGGCTGAGTTTGTGGGATAAATTATTGAAAGGACAGGAAATGAGAAATGTCGATAAAGGAAGGCTTGTTGAATGGAAGGAATTATGAAATGTAGATAGAGGAAGAAAAAGCGAATTTGCGGCGGAGGAAAATGTTGAATGGATAGGAAATGGATAGGAGAAGAAGAAAGATTGAGCTTGTGGTAATTTTGTTTTGAAAGGATAGGAAATGAGACGATGTAGAAATTGTAAGAAAAGGTTTGTTTTGGGGAAATATATGAATAGAATAGGAAGTAGGAATTTAGATAGGATGAAAGAGTGAGTTTGTGAAAAAAAAGTTGAATGGCTACCGTAGATAACAGTAAAGTCGCCACCTGCAGTGATGTCGCCAGCCGCCATATATTACGAATTATAGCATTACTACTGATTTCTATGTGCCACTGAAGATGATACACAGTAGTTTATATCATGACTGTATAATCTACCCTGTTTCAGCGTTGTTTTATGCTTTGTATCTGCAAGTATAGACGGTTTCAAATTTCACTACGCATTTTTTTTTCGGGCGACGACGACAGCGGTACGACACTCAGTAAATAAACACTAGATGGCGACTCTACTGTTGGTAGCCACTTTGTAGATATTTTTGTCATTTGTTCATTTATAACCATACTATGACACAGATGAAGACACAAAATGACACAGACTCTCCAGATAGCCCCTTCTAACTGTCCTGAAATCATGGATGTAGAAATGTAAGTATTAACGCAACCACACGCCTGTAAACAGAAAAAAAAGTTGTTCTGGCGACTTTACTGTTATCTACGGTAGGAAATAAGCGATGTAAAAATAGGAAGAAATAGTGAGTTTCGATGGAAAATATATGAAAAGGATAGAAAATAGGAATTATAGGAATGAAGGAAATGAAAAGGAAATGAATATAGGAAGAAAGGGAAAGGCTGGGTTTGTGGGAAAAAAGGTTGAAAGGACAGGAAATAATAGACGTAATAATAGAAAGGTTGAAACATTTATTGAAAAGACAGGAAAAATTTAATGTATATAAAGAAAAGGCTTGGATGTTGATAAATACTCGAAAATTATATGAAGGTGAATTAATAGGTGGTTTAAATTGATGAGATATACAGTGTTAGATACAAATAATGAAAAGGGCAGGAAATAGATGTACGGTAATTATAAAAAGAAAAGGCTCGGATGTTGATGAATACTCGATAATTATATGAATGTTAATTAATAGGTGGTTTAAATTGATGACATATATAGTGGCAGAAAAAAATAATCAAAAGGACAGGAAATAGGAGATGTAATTATAAAAAGAAAAGGGTTGGATGTTGATGAATACTTGAAAATTATATGAAGGTGAATTAATAGGTGATTTAAATTGATGACATATATAGTGTTAGATACAAATAATGAAAAGGCCAGGAAATAGATGTACGGTAATTATAAAAAGAAAAGGCTCGCATGTTGATAAATACTCGATAATTATATGAATGTTAATTAATAGTGGTTTAAATTAGAGAGAACTGCAACTCCGAAATGCCAGTGGTCGCTGGCAGTTTTAACTCACAATTTGGTGAAAAGTTGGTCAACTTGAAAGAAAAATATGGGCTTATTCCACTGCACTTAAAACACAAAAGTATAATTTTAAGAACGATTTTCTTCTATATGTATATTGTATAGAAGCCTGAGTCTGTAAAACATGCATTTAACCAAATAACCAAGTAGGTTATAGTTGAGGAGGCGAGGTAAATGTTACTCTATGATATTATATAGTCAATAACGTATGTTTAGAAGTTATCTATACCTAGGCAGTCATATTTTCCTGTTATTATTGTGTATCAATCAGATAGAAAGCCTGGAAGTGCAATGAGTCGACGCGTGAAGTGGCAATTTTTTGATTCAATCTCCCGCCACAATCTCCCCGCCACCACTCCCGCCGCGGCGTGTCGCCTCCACAATTATAACCTACATTGTCGCAGCAACAAGCCGATTTCGGCATTCTTTATTCTTCGTTTTCCAAGGCATTGCTTATTGTATTTTGACAAGCGTTTGCAGACGCACCCAAGTACTGTCTTAGAAAACAGTGTGAACATCACCCAAATTTTACATGCCACAATATACATGTTAAAAATATATTAAGCTTTGCTACTCGAGGCGAGTAATTTGCATTAAATTGCTATTATAG
>JACEEZ010007463.1:42500-47500 GCA_016584305.1 Chionoecetes opilio
GATGCTATAATTCGTAATATTTGGCGCCTGGCGACATTAGTGCAGGTGGCGACTAAAGTGTTATCTACGGTACTGAAAAGTCTAAATAAACTTAACGCTTGTTACTGACTCCATTATATAGTTCATTCACTTGAAAAATAAACCAACTTGAAGGCCAAAACGCAGTGGTGGGCGATAAGCGATAAAGAATCTACTGTAATGATGACAAGAGAGCGGTGCCTGATAGCGGGGCCTCAAGGGTGTGTTGTGCCCTGTGGCACGATGATGAGGCGTTATGGTCACAGAAAACGGGTGCGCGCTGCCAAGATTTTAAGGGTGACTCAGCTATTTTCTGAGGCTATAGATAGATTAAAAATTGCTACGAGTACTTAGATAGACAGATAGACAAATAGGCTCGGTGTATTTTCTGAGGCTATAGATAGATTAGAAAATTAGATACGATTAGTTAGACAGATAGATAAATAGATAGATAGACCTTGATTGCGATGATGCGGTGGTTAGGGTGACAGAAAACGGGTGCGCGCTGCCAAGATTTTAAGGGTAACTCAGCTAATTTTCTGAGGCTATAGATAGATTAAAAAATTGCTACGAGTACTTAGATAGACAGATAGATAGATCGGCTCGGTGTATTTTCTGAGGCTATAGATAGATTAGAAAACTAGATACGAGTACTTAGATAGACAGATAGATAGATCGGCTCGGTGTATTTTCTGAGGCTATAGATAGATTAGAAAATTATATACGAGTACTACTTAGATAGACAGATAGACAGATAGATAGATGATGGATGATCGGTGTTAGGTACTGAGGGTATGTGTTAAAGATTTAATACGGTGTACTTCGAGGACAGATAGTATAAAAATAGAAGCTACGAGTGATGCGTGGTTAGTGACAGAAAACGGTGTGGAAGATTTAGGCTCAGTGTATTTTCTGAGGCTATAGATAGATAAAAAAAAAATGCTACGAGTAGCTACTACCTACTTAGATAGACAGATAGACAGATAGATAGATAGGCTCAGTGTATTTTCTGAGGCTATAGATAGATTAGAAAATAAGATACGAGTACTTACATAGGCAGATAGATTAATAGATAGATAGATAGGCTCGGTGTATTTTCTGAGGCTATAGAATAGATAGATTAGAAAATTATATACGAGTACTTAGATAGACAGATAGATAAATAGATAGATGACCTTGATTGCGATGATGCGGTGGTTAGGGTGACAGAAAACGGGTAGCGCGCTGCCCAGATTTTAAGGGTGACTCGCTTTTCAGAGGCTATAGACAAATTAGAAAATAGATAAGAGTACTTAGATAGACATATACAGTGGCGGATTTAAGGGGGGGGGGCTGAGTAGGCCATGGCGTAGGCCCCGCACCCGCAAGGGCCCCGCACCCCAAAGGAAAATAAATCCCAGATGTGGCCCTACTCCTAGGGTCACCTCTGTTCGAGACAACCCTAAGTGCAGGAGACCCAGGGACGGCACAGCACTCGTAAAGCAGCACTACCGATGAGCTCAGAGCAGCTGCTCACAAGCTTGTCTCAATTCCTTTCCTAGGGACTTGCAGAATGGATTGTAGTGCGAGATTGTGCAATTCGCACATCTTATGAAGTCTGTTTCAACAGATTCAACGGCAACATCGGACTCAGAGGGACTGAAGCTGCAAAGAGACCTGAACTCAGAGACGTTTCTTAACAATTCACAAGCATGACATGCTGGAAACATTTCCCAATGTTGACAGGCTCTACGCCTGTATTTGTGCATGTTTGTCACAAACTGCACCGGAGAGCGATCAATCTTGAAACTAAAACTTCTTAAGCATTATCTCAGAAATACCCCAATGGTTCACGAGTGTTTGTCCTCGCTTACCCTTGTGAGTGAAGAGCATGATAAACTGAGGCAGCCTGATCATGCTGATATCATTACACACTTTGCAGGGCAGCAGGCTCGCAAACACCCGTTTTGAGCAATTGTCCTTGCAGTGTACAGTGTTCCTACATGTTAAATGCAGGGTATTTAATAATTAATTTTGGTAGTTGGTGGTTTGACATAAATAAACTGGAAGATGATTCATAACGGGCCAAGAACAACTATATCATCACGATCGTGTATATTTCTAATTCATTTTCGTTTTTTAATAATTTCATTTATTCCCTTATCAACGTCATCATTTCTTCCTTCATTACTCAAGAGTCAAGTTATTCATATATCTGTCTATCTTATTCACCTAACTTTCTAACAAATAATAATGTCTACCTATCGACCTATTATTCTATTTCGTATCAATATTTTGTAGCAACGAATATGACTCCTGAAATTTTCCAACCCTTGATAACATGAGTATGATATTTAATAAGTCATTCATGTATTTGTCCATCTTCATATACCTAACATTTTTAACATATCATATGTCTAACCAAAGACTACTGTATGTTAACCCCTTGAGACCCAGAACGTAATTTCCATTGTAATATGACCAACTTTAGACGATTTTTGGTGAATATAAGCAATATTTTATAGATATGACCTGTTTAGTACCCTTGTCCACTAACTAATTTGGTATATTCAGTGACATTTCGTAATTTTATGGCTAACAAGACAATTTTATCTAGCAAAGGAAAGATCTGGGCGGAAAATGTTAGGTAAGTGAAGACAGACAAATACATGAATAACAGCTGTCTTTGGTCTAACTATCGACTCATCTTTCTATATACAGTAAAACCTCTCGTATTCGGACACTCATTATTCGGACTTTGACATGATTCGGACCTCCTCCCTTTTTTTTTTTTTTTTTTTTTTTTTTTTTTCAGGGATCGAAATTTCCTAGCTATATTACACCTAGTTTTTTTTTTTTTTTTTTTTAGGGGTCGAAATTTCCTAGCTATTTATTTTTTTTATATATCCCCCCATATATAATCACCCCATTATTCGGATCCTTGCATTACTCGGACCACTCCTTGGCCCAATTAGTTCGGATATGAGAGGTTTTACTGTAGTATCAATAAATTGTAACTATGAATATCGAATATAACCCGTTTTTTTCCAACCCTTGATAACCAGAGTTTCTTCCTTAATGACTCAAATTAGTAATATATTTGTCTATCATTTTATTTCTTCCTTAACCCCTTGAGACCCAGAACGTAATTTCCACTGTTATTTGGGTGCCATTAGACGATTTTTAGTGACTATAAGCAATGTTTTATAGATATGACCTGTTTAGTATCCTTGTCGACTAACTAATTTGGTATATTCAGCTACTTTTCGTTATTTTATGGCTCGACAACATACAATTTTTTATAACAAAGGAAAGATCTGGGGGTGAAGGGTTAACTTACTCAAATTATTAATATATTTGTCTATCATATCACCTAACTTTCTAACAAATCATAACTAACTATCGACTTATCATTCTATTTCGCATCAACATTTTGTAGCAACGAATGACTCCTGGTATTTTCCAAGCATTGATAACCTGATTGCGGCATTATTACTCTACGGGGAATGTCCATGACGAGTCTTATGTCAACAGCAATCAGAGCACGTCCTCAGAATGCAAGGTTACGGGACAAGAGACTGAGGGAGAGATACTACACCCTGATAGCAGATAACGCCACCACTTCACTGCCTGTGGATTCCCCATGACAAAAGGTTATCGGTGTTTTTCTCAACTCGATTGTGTCTGTAAAAAGTAACTTGTTTTTATGGGGTCATCAAGAAGTTCCCCGAATACGATGGGGTACCTATGTTCCCCGCCTCCTAAGAGACACCTATGTTCCCCGCCTCCTAAGAGACACCTATGTTCCCCAGCACCGATATGAGGTACAGTACCTTAGTTCCCGGTATCTATAAGGTGCCAATGGTTAGGTTAGGTTAGGTTCAAAGGGTACAAAACGTGTGGTTCAAAGGGTTCACGAGGGTTGAAAGAATTAACAGAGTAACGGGGAAGGCACACCAAGGCAACAAGGAAGGAGAAGAAGAAAAATTATACTTCAACCTTGAAAATGGCTACTATAAAGGCTGATTGTTTCTCTCTACTCTACTCTCTTTCTCTCTACCCTACTCTCTTACTCTTACTCTCTTTCTCTCTTACTCTATCTTACTTTTTTCTCTTACTCTCTTTCTCTCTTACTCTCTCTCCTCTCTTTTCTCTCTCTCTCTCTTACTCTTTCTCTCTTACTCTCTCTCTCTCTTTCTCTCCTCTCTGTTCTCTCTACTCTCTCTCTTATCTCTTTCTCTCTTAATCTCTACTCTCTCTTTCTCTCTCTCTCTATCTTACTTTTTTCTCTTACTCTCTTTCTCTCTTACTCTCTCTCCTCTCTTTCTCTCCTCTCTCTCTCTCTCTTACTCTCTTTCTCTCTTACTCTCTCTCCTTCTCTTTCTCTCCTCTCTCTCTCTCTTCTCTTTCTCTCCTCTCTCTCTCTTTCTCTCTTACTCTCTTTCTCTCTTACTCTCTCTCCTTCTCTCTTTCTCTCCTCTCTCTCTCTCTCTTACTCTTTCTCTCTTACTCTCTCTCTTTCTCTCTTACTCTCTTTCTCTCTTACTCTCTCTCTCCTCTCTTTCTCTCCTCTCTCTCTCTCTCACTCTTTATCTCTTACTCTCTTACTATCTTTCTCTCTTTTTCGATCCAACTAGTTATTTTTTCATGTTTATTTAAGGCTGATTCACACTGGCGTTTTTTCGGCCTTTTTATCTGACGAGAAGAGGTCTGGGTCTGGGTCTGGGGCTGGTGTCATGATCGCAATAGGTTTTCAACAAAAATCACACACCGATCGCTCGGTCTTTCAAGAGACCGACTTCTCGTCAGATCAAAATGCCGAAAAAACGCCAGTGTGAATCAGCCTTAAATAAACATGAAAAAATAACTAGTGGGATCGAAAAAGAGAAAGATAGTAAGAGAGTAAGAGATAAAGAGTAAGAGAGAGAGAGAGAGGAGAGAAAGAGAGGAGAGAGAGTAAGAGAGAAAGAGAGTAAGAGAGAGAGGGGAGAAAGAGAGAAGAG
>JACEEZ010007463.1:55000-70000 GCA_016584305.1 Chionoecetes opilio
CTCGCTTAACGGACTTTTTTTTCTTCTTTTTATACGCTTAACGAACTTTTTTTGTTCTTTTTATTCGCTTAACGAACTTTTTTTGTTCTTTTTACTCGCTTAACGAACTTTTTTTCTTTTTACTCGCTTAACGAACTTTTTTCTTCTTTTTACTCGCTTAACGAACTTTTTTCCTTTTACTCGCTTCACAAACTTTTTTGTTCTTTTTACTCGCTTAACGAACTTTTTTGTTCTTTTTACTCGCTTAACGAACTTTTTTGTTCTTTTTACTCGCTTAACGAACTTTTTTTTCTTTTATCGCTTAACGAACTTTTTTTTCTTTTACTCGTACCTTCGTCTTAAGCGAACTTTTTTTTTCTTTTTATACGCTTAATGAACTTTTTTGTTCATTTTATTCGCTTAACGAACTTTTTTGTTCTTTTTACTCGCATATTGATATAGACTCACTTAACGATCACTTTTTTTCCTTGGTTACCGTTCGATTCATATTTTTTTCTCATAGATATTTAGTTACTCACTGTAACTCTTGTCATTATTATATTACCTTTTTTTCTTTCGTTCTTATGATACACTCATTTTTCTTTCATTTATATTCCCTACCGTCAACAACACTATAGTCGCCACTGCACTAATGTCGCCAGGCGCCATATATTACGCCATTTAGCATCACTACAGACGTGTGTGTGCCACTAAAGAGGCATGCACAGTAGTTACGAGCGAGCGCGAAGCGCTCGAGAGTCCTCACTGGATACGGGATTTTTCTCACATATAAGCGGCCGACCCGAACTGACCGACCGTCATGCTTTTCAGGAGCTTATATCTTTGGAATCCCGCTTCCGATTAACAAGCGGTCTTCGCTATCTGATATCCCTATTTGTGCAAATATATAAAACAACAGTTTCAGCGTAAAAAGGCAAAGGTAAATGGAGTTTAGATGACAGCAGACAAATTTCCTTGCTATCGGGTTTCTACGGGCTCGCTGGTCCTTCGCCGACTAAGGCGTCTTACTGGTTTATATTATGTACCTGTCTTCAGTGGCACATAAAGTCTGTAGTGATGCTAAAAGGCATAATATATGACGCCTGGCGACATTAGTGCAGTGGCGACTATAGTGTTATTGACGGTGGATCATAAAGAAAAGACAAAAAATTTCATTATCATTAAATTTCTCATTTTTTATTGTTACTTTGATTTTATAAGTGAAAAAAATGACATTCGTTTATAAAAGAACTATAACAATGGCCCTTATTGTTATTATTGATGTTGGCAGATGAAAAAATAACATTCAATCAGCAAGAAAACGAAAATAATATGACCATTACCATCATTATTACAATTATCATTCATTATTATATCATACGCTAAATTTCCAGTTTGACACAGAATTCACTTTGGTGGACGAAATAATTTTTTCTGGTGAGTTTTGATGTTTGAATAAATCTGCTGACCGTTTATGTCGCAAATCACTTTTTTTCTCTTTTTTGTGTGATTGCGACAAAAAAAAAAAAACAATTAAACCTAACCTAACCTTTTACCTAACTAAAAAAATATATATATAAAAATTAAATAAATAAATAAATAAATAAATAATAATAATAATAATAATAATAATAATAAAACTGATTTGCGACAGAAAGTTAGCATATTAATTCAAAACACATCAAAACTCACCAGAAAAAAATTGTTTCGTCCACCAAAGTGAATTCGGTGTCAAACTGGAATAATACCATCATATTATACATTCATACATTCTATTATCATACTATTATACATATTAATATATTTCATTCTTATTTTCCAGAGAGAGGGAGGAGAGCCAAGAGTTCCTGGTGGGGCCGAACCACCAAGACATGCCATTACCTAACAACGCTTTGTCAGCCACTTATGTAATGCAGGACGCCTCTAAGTGGTCACACAAGACAGCCATGGTACGTGTATTGACCATGTATTGACTGACCCTGTATAGTTGTATGACCTCATATTCACTTTTTATTTCTTCCCAGCAAACACCTCCACGTTGTCACCACGTTGTGTATCATTGCAGCAACATTGTATTTCTACATAAAAATCACGTAGATCTGTAGACACGAAATAACGTGAAAACAACGTTGAACATTCACGTGACAAAATAACTTTTGTAGCACCTTTATAGCACCTTTAATTTTAATTTTATTATTTACGTAGTTTGTGACGGAAATACATATGGTTTATATATTCAAAATACGGTTGCTTGGATGGAGAAATTCAATTTAAAGTAAACAGTATATTTCAACAATCCTCAGACAAACAGATCCTTCAGACAAAATCCTTATAACATGGAAACCCCAAACTAACACTTATTTTTCCCCTTAATAACAAGCTAACACTCATATTCCTCTGATTTTTCCCCTAATAGCAAACTAACACTCTATTCCTCTGAATGTTCCCCTGATAACATGGACACCCCAACCTAACCTAACCTAACCTAACCAAATCACACTCTTATTTCCCCCCAGGAGTGCAGCGTAACAGGACGGAGCTACACATACGGCAACAGTTGGACGGCATGATGCGTTTTGGCGGGGCCCTACAGACTCTTAGCCAAGGGGGAGGGAGCGGACAGGCCCCCACCGTGGCTATCCTGGCCCCCAACTGCCCCGAGTACCCCATCGCTTTCTTCGGCAGCATGGTGGTTGGGCACACTGTTACCCCGCTGAATCCAACTTATACACCCAGTGAGTGTTGTTGTAGTAGTGTGGTGGTAGTGGTGGTAATGGTAGTGTGGTGGTGTGGTGGTAGTGGTGGTGTGGTGGTAGTGGTGGTGTGGTGGTGTGGTGGTAGTGGTAGTGGTGGTTTGGTGGTGTGGTGGTGTGGTGGTGTGGTGGTGTGGTGGTGTGGTGATAGTGTTGGTGATGGTGGTAGTGGTGGTGGTGGTGTGGTGGTAGTGGTGGTAGTGGTAGTTGTGGTGGTGGAGTGGTGGTGGTGGTGGTGGTGGTGTGGTGGTAGTGGTAGTGGTGGTGTGGTGGTAGTGGTGGTGTGGTGATAGTGGTAGTGGTGGTGTGGTGGTGTGGTGATGGTGGTAGTGGTGGTGTGGTAGTGGTGGTGGTGGTGATGGTGGTTAAAAAATAAATAATAAACATCTAAATAATAATCAATAATAAATTAATTAGTTATGTATGAGAGGAGAGAGAGAGAGAGAGAGAGAGAGAGAGAGAGAGAGAGAGAGAGAGAGAGAGAGAGAGAGAGAGAGAGAGAGAGAGAGAGAGAGAGAGAGAGAGAGAGAGAGAGAGAGAGAGAGAGAGAGAGAGAGAGAGAGAGAGAGAAGAGAGATAAGAAAGGTATGAAAAAAAGAAAAGAAAAAAAAAGAGAATTGAGAGAAAAATTTGGTATTTGAGAAAGAAAGAGAAAGAGAAAGAATGAGAGAAGAAAGAGAAAGAGAAAGAATGAGAGAAAAATGAGATAGGTAAATGAAAGAGAAAGAAAGAAAGAAAGAAAAAAAAAAATGAAAGAAAGACACATGCAAGAGAATTGAAAGCAAGATAAAAATTAGATCATTGAGACAGAAAGATCATCACACACACACACACACACACACACAATCTACTGTTCCCTCACACCTCACAATTTCTAACCTCCCCCTCTCCCCCCCCCCCCCAGGTGAGATCGCCCACCACCTGGCAGACAGTGGGGCGGGGGTCCTGGTGGTGGAGGCGCCCCTGGAGCCCCTCGCTGACGCCGCCATCAAGCTGCTCAACAAGGATATCACCGTCATCGTCAACGGCACGTCGAGCACCGCCCGCCCTAACCTACGGGACATTATTGCCGACCCCAATACGCCTTTTGCTTCTCACGTCGAGGTATTTATTTATTTATTACATGCTACTTCCTTTTTTATACTTCGTCTTGATTTTCTTTTAACATGATTCTTTAAACTATCTACTACTTCTACAGTAGAAGCTCGATTTACCAGAAAGCTCAATTTAGCGAAAAGTTTGATCTTGCGGAAAAATAAAAATTCCGTTATTCCATTTTCAATTATAGTAGTAGTAGTAGTAGGAAGAGGAGGAGGAGTATAAGTAACAATAGTAGTGCATAGTAGTAGTAAAAGTAATAGCAATAGTAGTACAGGGAGGTCCCGAAGATACGAGCAGTTAGGTTCCACCTGACGTACTCGTAAAGCGAAATCTGGTATAACGAAACACATAACTAATGGTAAAATATAGGTTTGGTTCCAGGACCCCATAAAGAAAAAAAAAAAAAAAAAAAAAAAAATTCAAGCTAAAATAAACTCTAGCAAACACAACAAACACACAGCGTCTATATTACCCACACTGTACTACCTATTCTGTAGAAAAAGCATTCTGAAAGAGAAAATAGCACACAAAATAACATAACTGCACATTAATTAAACATAAAACATGCATAACAAGCAAAAAAGACGTTGTAATGTAGGGGACGCCGCGTGATACAAGAGAAGGTAGTGTAGTGGTCCCAAGGTTGGGGCCGCACATCTGCTAATTACCCCTAATGGTCAGGCCGCGCCATATGCTTAATTACCCTTCAGGTTACGCCTTCCTAGGGGTGACCTGACTGCGGTCCCAAGGTTGGGGCCGCACACCTGCTAATTACCCTTAATGTCAGGCCGCGCCATATGCTTAATTACCCTTCAGGTCACGCTTGCTAGGGGTGACCTCACTGGGGTCACAATCCCCCTTTGTCAACCCCAGAGTGGTAGGGCGCCATTTACTTAATAATTTACTCACCCTTGCTAGGGGTGACCTGACTCGGTCCAAGGTTGGGGCCGCACACCTGCTAATTACCCCTAAATGTCAGGCCGCGCCATATGCTTAATTACCCTTCAGGTCACGGCTTGCTAGGGGTGACCTCACTGGGGTCAACAAATCCCCCTTTGTCCAGCCCAGGAGTGGTAGGGCGCACATTTTTAACTTAATAATTTTACTCACCCCAGTTTGAATGTCGTAGCATTGGATTTTCGATCTCGTATATTGAAAATAGACCCTAATTTACACTCTCGTATCATCGGATTCTCGTATACCGAATGCTCGTATAACGGGACCTCCTGTAGATAGTAGTAGTAGTAGTAGTAGTAGTAGCAGTAGTAGTAGTAGTAGTAGGAGGAGGAGGAGGAGTATAAGTAACAATAGTAGTGCATAGTAGTAGTAAAAGTAATAACAGTAGTAATAGGTAGTAGTAAATAAGTAGTAGTAGTAGTAGTAGTAGGAGGAGGAGGAGGAGTATAAGTAACAATAGTAGTGCATAGTAGTAGTAAAAGTAATAACAGTAGTAGTAATAGGTAGTAGTAAATAAGTAGTAGTAGTAGTAGTAGTAGTAGTAGTAGTAGTAGTAGTAGTAGTAGTAGTAGTAGTAGTAGTAAAGTAATAAAGTAGTAGGAGATAGTAGTAGTAAATACGAAGTAGTAGTAGTAGTAGTAGTATGTAGTAGGAGAGGAGTATAAGTAACAGTAGTAGTGCAATAGTAGTAGTAAATAAGTATATAGTAGTAGTAGTAAGTAGTAGTAGTAGTAGTAGTAGTAGTAGTAGTAGTAGTAGTAGTAGTAGTAGTGAGGAGGAGTATAAGTAACAATAGTAGTGCATAGTAGTAGTAAAAGTAATAACAGTAGTAGTAATAGGTAGTAGTAAATAAGTAGTAGTAGTAGTAGTAGTAGTAGTAGTAGTAAGTAGGTAGTGAGTAGTAGTAGTAAAGTAGTTAGTACATAGTAGTGTAGTAGTAAAAGTAATAACAGTAGTAGTAATAGGTAGTAGTAAATAAGAAGTAGTAGTAGTAGTAGTAGTAGTAGTAGTAGGAGGAGGAGTATAAGTAACAGTAGTAGTGCAAAGTAGTAGTAAAAGTAATAACAGTAGTAGTAGTAATAGGTAGTAGTAGTAGTAGTAGTAGTAGTAGTAGTAGTAGTAGTAGTAGTAGTAGTAGTAGTAGTAGTAGTAGTAGTAGTAGTAGTACAAGTAATAACAGTAGTAGTAATAGGTAGTAGAAGTAGTAGTAGTAGTAGTAGTAGTAGTAGTAGTAGTAGTAGTAGTAGTAGTAGTAGTAGTAGTAGTAGTAGTAGTAGTAGTAGTAGTAGTAGTAGTAGTAGTAGTAGTAGTAGTAGTAGTAGTAGTAGTAGTAGTAGTAGTAGTAGTAGTAGTAGTAGTAGTAGTAGTAGTAGTAGTAGTAAAGTAATAACAGTAGTAGTAGTATAGGTAGTAGTAAATAAGTAGTCAAAATTAAATAAAAACTCACCTTACTTCTTCTTGGTTCAGGTTGCAGTGAGGCCACGGCTGTGTTGCCCTACTCAGCGGCACCACGGGCGCCCAAGGGTGTCTGTGTCTCCCACCGCGCCTTCTGCTCCTCCCTGGCACTCTTCCACCACCCCAGCGCCTCAACCATCGTCCAAGCCGAAGGTGAGACCAGAAAAGAAAGAAAGAGAGATACAAAAATACTGTTAATGATGTAATTATAATTTTTGTTTTTTGTTATTACAGTATCATTATTTTCATTTGAGTTTTGTTATTATACTTTTCCTCCTTCCTTCCTTCCTCCTTTACCTTCCTTCCTTCCTCCTTTACCTTCCTTCCTTCCTTCTTCTCTACCTTCTATCCCTCCCCCTCCTTCCTTCCTTCCTTCCTCCTTTACCTTCCTTCCTCCTTCCTTCCTTCCTTCCTTCCTTCCTTCCTTCCTTCCTTCCTTCCTTCCTCCTTTACCTTCCTTCCTTCTTCCTTCTCTACCTTCCACCCCTCCCCCTCCTCCTTCCTTCCTTCCTCCTCCTTACTTCCTTCCTTCCTTCTTTACCTTCCTTCCTTCCTTCTTCTCTACCTTCCACCCCTCCCCCTCCCCCTTCCTTCCTTCCTTCTTCCCTACCTTCCACCCTCCCCCTCCTCCTTCCTTCCTCCTCTTTCTTCCTTCCATCCTTCCTCCTTTACCTTCCTTCCTTCCTTCTCCTACCTTCCATCCCTCCCCTCCTCCTCCCCTTCCTCCTCCTCCTTCCTTCCTTCCTTCTTCTCTACCTTCTAGGATTATTACTTTTATTTAAAATTCGTACCTACTTACTTTTCTCTTGATTCTTGTTTTTCTGTATTTTCCTACTTCTCCCTATTTCTTTTTTCTTTTTCTTGGTCTTTGGTCTTCTTTCTTCGCCTTTCTCTCGTCCATTTTTGTTTCATTCCTATTTCTCTTCTTTCATTTAGTTCTTGTATTCACTTTTCTCTTCTTGTAGTACGTATGTCTCTTTCTCTTATGTCTTCTCTTCCTTGTCTCTTTCCTCTATCTCTTTATCTATCTCTTGTATCTCTTTCCTCTTTATCTTCTATACTTACTCATTTTCTCGTCTCGTACTTTCATGTCTTTTCTCATTGTTCAATCCTCTACTTCTTCACACTCCCGCATATTTTTTTCACTCCTACACTTTTTCTCACTCACTTCTACCTTAACACACACTCACGCTTCTTAACACACCCTCCCGCACCTTCAGGAGACCACCAGGACATCATGGTGGGCCTCCTGCCGTTCTTCCACATCTACGGCATGATGGTCATAATGGCATCGGGCATCATGAACGGCGCCAAGACTGTCACCATGCCACAGTTCGACCCTAAGAGCTTCCTGGGGATTCTGGGGGAACATAAGGTAGGTAGTGGTAGTAGTAGTGGTGGGTGGTGTTGGTAGAAGTGGTAGGTGGTGGTGGTGGGTGGTGGAAGTGGTGGTGGATGGTAGTGGTGGTGGTGGTAGTGGTGGTTGTGGTGGTAGTGGTGGTGGTGGGTGGTGGTAGTATTGGTGTTGGTGGTTGGTGGTGGTGGGTGGTGGTAGTAGTAGTAGTAGTAGTAGTAGTAGTAGTAGTAGTAGTAGTAGCAATAATAATAATGATAATAACAATAATAATAACACTACAACTTATAGCATTTCCAGTAATATGCTAACCCTAAATCTCTCTCTCTCTCTCTCTCTCTCTCTCTCTCTCTCATAATATCCATAATAATAATCGAAAATCTCTCTCTCTCCCCCAGGTGAACAGGCTACACATAGTTCCTCCCCTCCTCAACTTCCTGGCTGCCTCCCCCCTGGTGCAGCCCTCCTCCCTGGCCAGCATCCACACTGTTCTCTGCGGCGCCGCCCCCGTGCCCCCCGCCAGCGCCGCCATGCTCAAGCAGAAGGCTGGCAGGCCCATCTTCTTCCAGGAAGGTAAATATTGCACCACCTCTACATTGATCTTTGACGGGGAGGGAAATAAGGGGACTGATTGACTGCTACAGACCATTTTTCAGGACAGTAAAACCTCTCGTATTTGGACCCTCATTATTCGGACTTTGACATTATTCGGACCATCTCCTATTTTTTTTTTTAGGGGTCGAAATTTTCTAGCTACATTAAACACCTATTTATTTATATATATTTTTTTTTTTTTTTTTTTTTTTTTTTTAGAGGGTCGAAATTTCCTAGCTATTTTTTTTTTTTTTTTTTTTTTTTTTTCCCATATATCCCCCCATTATTCGGATCCTTGCATTACTCGGACCACTCCTTGGCCCAATTAGTCAGAATATGAGAGGTTTTACAGTAGAGCATATATAGCATAGTAAATAGTAGAGATAGTATTTATATAGCAGTAGTAAATATAATTAACCTGTATCGTCATCAGTGAGGTTTTGAAGGGGTATGATTGACTGCTACAGACCATACTCAGGGAAGTAAATATTTTCTTATTTTACTGAGAGAAAATTGAGGGATTGATTGACTGCTACAGACCATATTCAGGGCAGTAACTTTCCCTCTTTTCGCTTTTAACAATTGTCCTCTGCATCATCCTATTTTTCAACAATCACCACCATCCTGTTTCTTCAAACCCTTCGTAGTCACTGCAAAAAACCATCACCTTACTTTCCTCCTCCTTTATTTCCCTCACTCATCCTTTCATTCTCCACACACCACACCAGATCCCGTTCGTCCCACGGTCAAACATATGTTTTCCTTAAACTCGTTGTACACTCAGCATGATATTTACCGGTTACCGTTTGTACGCCTCGTGTTTGCTCTAAACCAAGCCTTTATCAAATGTTGATATGAGCGGGCTACAGCATTCCTCAGCTCTTTATCACTCACCAAACACAACACCTACCCCCCCTCCCTCCCACACCTAACCTCACCCCTGCCTCCCCCCCCAGGGTTCGGCATGACGGAGACGCTATGCACGCACCTCACCCCCAAGGGAGAGGAGATACTGGGCTCCTGCGGAAAACTGATGCCGCACGTCCGGGGCAAGATTGTCGACCTGGACACGGGCGCCACTCTTCCCCCCGGCAAGAAGGGAGAACTCTGCCTTGACTCCCCGGCTGTAAGTATATCAGAAATTACGTTTTATTAATGTATTGATGATCAGTTCTGTATATTTATTATCTATCTATCTACAGTATATTTTTTTCTGATTTTCATTGATTTAATTTTTCAGCCCTTGTTCAGCCTTGTTCAGGCCTTCCTTTCTAGCAGTGTAGTAATAATTCAATCTTTAAGCATAGTAAGTTATTAGTGTTATTATTGTGTTGATGATCTACGTATCTATCTATCTACTATCTATCTATATATTTAGCTAATTTTTATTGATTTATGAGAAAGTTTATTTTTATTTATTGAGAAAGTATGAGTTATATTAGTATTATTAGAGACAGGACCCCACGAATGTAGCTCAGGCCCTGTAAACACAACTAGGTAAATACACACCCTGATTGATGGTGGTCCTTCCCCAGATGATGACCTGCTACCACAACAACCCCCAAGCCACCAGTGAGGTGTACGACAGCGAGGGCTGGTTCATGACGGGCGATGTGGCCACCTATGACGAGGAGGGATTCTTTAGCATCGTGGACCGCATCAAGGAGCTCATCAAGGTCAAGGGGCTGCAGGTGAGGGGCTCATTAAGAGTACAGTAAAACCTCTCGTATTCGGACTTTGACATTATTCGGACTTCCTTTTATTTTTTTTAGGGGTCGAAATTTCCTAGCTATATATACTACACCTAGATTTTTTTTTTTTTTTTTTTTTTTAGGGGTCGAAATTTCCTAGCTATATATACTACACCTTGATTTTTTTTTTTTTTTTTTTTTTTTAGGGGTCGAAATTTCCTAGCTATTTACACATTTTTTTTTTTTTTTTTTTTACATATACCCCCATATATAATCCCCCCATTATTCGGATCCTTGCATTACCGGACCACTCCTTGGCCCAATTAGTCCGGATATAAGAGGTTTTACTGTATATATAGGGTATACACATTTCACCAACCAACTAAATATCCATCGTTCAGAACTCTCAAGTATAGTACACATTTCACTAACCTCAAATATCCTCCTCCAGGTTTCTCCGTCAGAGCTGGAAGACCTGCTCCTGAGCTACAAGGGCGTGGCTGACGTGGGCGTGGTGGGGGTGCCCGACGCCAAGGCGGGGGAGGTGCCCCGGGCCTACGTGGTGCCCCAGGGGAAGGGACTCACCACGGAGGAGCTGCAGGCCTTTGTCTCGGCACACACAGCCCCACACAAACACCTGCTGGGCGGGATTGAGTTTGTGGACCAACTGCCGAAGAACCCCACTGGGAAGCTGCTGAGAAGGGAGCTCAAGAAGATGGCTCATGGGGTGTAGGATGGGTCTCTCTGCTGCCTTGGTGCTAATTTATATAGGAGGATTTTGTTATTGATGATCTTTCCATTGTTTTTATCATTTCCCAGATGAATGGAAGGTGTGTCTCTTGGAAAACAGCTGAGAAGGGACCTCAAGAAGATGGCCCAGGGGGTGTAGGATTGATCTCTTTCCTTACTTGGTGCTAATTCATATAGGAGGGCTTTTATTAGTCTTCTTGTATCTGTTTCCGTCTTTTTCCTGTCGTTTACCAGATGAATGGAAGGTTTAAGTCTCCTGGAAAACAGCTGAGAAGGGACCTCAAGAAGATGGCTCATGAGGTGTAGGATGGATCTCTTTCCTTCTTGGTGCTAATTCATATAGGAGGGCTTTTATTAGATCTTTTGCATCTTTTTCCTGTCGTTTACCAGATGAATGGAAGGTTTGTCTCTTGGAAATCAGCTGAGAAGGAGCTTAAGAAGGTGGCCCATGGGGTGTAGGATGGATCTCTTTGTTTACTTTGTGTAAATTCTAATGGGATACTTTTTTAGGAGATCTTCCCGTATGGTTTTGGGGGAGTTTCTTAGTTTCCAAATGAACGGAAGGTTAAGTCTCCTGGAAAACAGCTGAGAAGGGAGCTTAAGAAGGTGGTACATGGGGTGTAGGGTATTAATCTCTTTGCGTCCTTGGTGCTAATTCTAATGGGATATTTTTTTAGAGATCTTCCTGTATGGTTTTGGGGGAGTTTCTTAGTTTTCCAGATGAACGGAAGGTTAAGTCTCCTAGAAAACTGCTTAGAATTTGAAAAGAAAGAAACTGCTTAAGAAGATGGCACATGGGGTGTAGGATGATCTCTCTGCATTCTTGGTGCTAATTTTTCATGAGGACTTTTTTAGAGATCTTCCCGCATGTTATTTAGTTTCCCAGACGAACGGAAGGAGTTATAAGTCTCCTTCGTAATCATAGTGGATAAGGAGGGAGTTGTGTTGCTATGATGCGTTGTGACTGTGGCAGGAAGGACATGAGCTCTCCTGCTGCTTGTAAGTGTTGTCGTCCTCATGTCTGACAAGAACTCCTAATGTTCTGCACTACTGTGATGTTATGTATGTTATGTATGTCCTATGAACACTATACATGTCTCTCTCTACACGTACAAACATACATGGGAGAGAGGATGTCATAGCAGTGGTTGTACGCTTCTGTTCATACAAATTGCCTTTTTTCCAAACATATACGGTGGCAAAACAAATTACTCGTAGTTAAAAAAAAACATATCTCTCTCTACACGTACACACATACATGGGAGAGAGGTTGTCATAGCAGTGTTTGTACGCTTCTGTTCATACAAATGGCCTTTTTTCCAAACATATACGGTGGCAAAACAAATTACTCGTAGTTAAAAAAAAACATATCTCTCTCTACACGTACAAACATACATGGGAGAGAGGATGTCATAGCAGTGGTTGTATGCTTCTGTTCATACAAATTGCCTTTTTTCCAAACACATACGGTGGCAAAACAAATTACTCGTAGTTAAAAAAAAAAAACAGATTTGCAAACCCTAACTTTTGCTTATACATAGGCATATTGTTTGATATATATGTATGTATATGAAGAAGAAAGTTTTAGGGAGTATGCTTCTGAAAATATGCATAAAGATTCTCATCAAATAACCTACAAAATAGCAGTGTAATAGTTTAGTCTAATAATAATGATGCCATATTTTTGACACTTTCAGATAAAATGTCAAATCATTCTAACCTATTCAAAATCACATATAGAAAACATGTCACAACACACTCCTATTAATCATGATATAGTACATGAAAACACCCATGATATAACATAATTACATAACAAACAAACAAAACACACACACTCACACACACACAAACACTTTAAGTAATCAGTCATCAGTCACCTCACGTAACTTTTCTTTATCAGTCATGAGTCATCTGCTAATCACCCACTCATGTTGTTTACCAAGTTGCATGTTTATCTCAAATGTTTATCTCAAATGTTTATCTCACCGTGACAACATCAAGGTAGGAGATAAGAGAGGTTTTTGTCCCACTCCATCCCTCTCATTTACTTATCTGTCCCCACTCCATCCCTCCCACACACTCACTCATACACTCATTTACCTATCTGTCCCTTTTCCCTCTTACTCACCCACTCATTTACCTATCTGTCCCTCCTCCATCCCTCTCAACTCTCATACTCATTTACTTATATATTTCCACTCTATCCCTCCCTCTCACTCACTCATACTCATTTACCCACCTCTCCCCACTCCACCTCTCTTCCTCCCTCCCACTCATTTACCTATCTGTCCCACTCTATCCCTCTTCCCCCCTCTCACCCATCCACTCATTTACTTATATATTCCCCACTCCATCCCTCTCAACTCACACTCATACACTCATTCACCTATCAGTCCCTTCTCCATCTCTCTCTTCCTCTCTCATTCACCTATCTGTCCCTTCTCCATATCTCTTCCTCTCTCTCATTCACCTATCTGTCCCTTCTCCATCTCTCTCTCTCTCATTCACCTATCTGTCCCTTCTCCATCTCTCTCTCATTCATTCACCTATCTGTCCCTTCTCCATCTCTCTCCTCTCTCATTCATTCACCTATCAGTCCCTTCTCCATCTCTCTCTCTCTCTCATTCATTCACCTATCAGTCCCTTCTCCTCTCTCTCTCTCTCATTCATTCACCTATCAGTCCCTTCTCCATCTCTCTCTCTCTCTCTCTCTCATCACCTATCTGTCCCTTCTCCATCTCTCTCTCTCTCATTCACCTATCTGTCCCTTCTCCATCTCTCTCTCATTCATTCACCTATCAGTCCCTTCTCCATCTCTCTCTCTCTCTCATTCATTCACCTATCAGTCCCTTCTCCATCTCTCTCTCTCATTCATTCACCTATCAGTCCCTTCTCCATCTCTCTCTCTCTCATTCATTCACCTATCAGTCCCTTCTCCATCTCTCTCTCTCTCTCTCTCTCATTCACCTATCAGTCCCTTCTCCATCTCTCTCTCTCTCTCATTCATTCACCTATCAGTCCCTTCTCCATCTCTCTCTCTCATTCATTCACCTATCAGTCCCTTCTCCATCTCTCTCTCTCTCATTCATTCACCTATCAGTCCCTTCTCCATCTCTCTCTCTCTCATTCATTCACCTATCAGTCCCTTCTCCATCTCTCTCTCTCTCTCATTCATTCACCTATCAGTCCCTTCTCCATCTCTCTCATTCATTCACCTATCAGTCCCTTCTCCATCTCTCTCTCTCTCTCATTCATTCACCTATCAGTCCCTTCTCCATCTCTCTCTCTCATTCATTCACCTATCAGTCCCTTCTCCATCTCTCTCTCATTCATTCACCTATCAGTCCCTTCTCCATCTCTCTCTCTCTCTCATTCATTCACCTATCAGTCCCTTCTCCATCTCTCTCTCTCTCTCATTCATTCACCTATCAGTCCCTTCTCCATCTCTCTCTCTCTCTCACTCATTCACCTATCTGTCCCTTCTCCATCTCTCTCTCATTCATTCACCTATCAGTCCCTTCTCCATCTCTCTCTCTCTCTCATTCATTCACCTATCAGTCCCTTCTCCATCTTCTCTCTCTCTCATTCACCTATCTGTCCCTTCTCCATCTCTCTCTCTCATTCATTCCTATCAGTCCCTTCTCCATCTCTCTCTCTCTCATTCATTCACCTATCTGTCCCTTCTCCATCTCTCTCTCATTCATTCACCTATCAGTCCCTTCTCCATCTCTCTCTCTCTCTCATTCATTCACCTATCAGTCCTTCTCCATCTCTCTCTCATTCATTCACCTATCAGTCCCTTCTCCATCTCTCTCTCTCTCTCATTCATTCACCTATCAGTCCCTTCTCCATCTCTCTCTCTCTCTCTCATTCACCTATCTGTCCCTTCTCCATCTCTCTTCCTCTCTCTCTCTCTCACTCATTCACCTATCTGTCCCCACTCCATCCCTCTCTCCCACTCATCCACCCACCTATCAGTCCCTAATCTAACTATTCTATCTTCAAATTATCTCTATAGTAGCTAGTAGGCCTATAAACAATGAACAAATTCCTATAGTGAATGTGTATTATAAAAATTGAAGGCTAACAAATGAGTGATATATTACGTAAGGCCAATATGTGATGTAATATTTTTCTATTATTTTAAGTCTATAGAAAATGAACAAATTCCTATCTTGCATTGACCTGTAATAGTGAATGTGTATTACAAAGGAAGGAAGGCTAGCAAATAAGTGATAGTATGAGTTAACAAATGAGTGATAGGTTATGTTAGGCCAATGTTATGTATTTCTCTATGACTTGACTGACACAAGGGGTTCCTATGAAGGGAATCCCAGTCTGTTTACAATACAATGATTACCGT
>JACEEZ010007463.1:77500-115000 GCA_016584305.1 Chionoecetes opilio
ATACATAGAAAATTAGGCTCAAGTACAAAAAACCTTCCATCATCATCATCATTTAGGCCGGAAAAAATCACTTCACAGAAAAAAAAAATAATGGTGGCCGATAATTATACGAGAAAAATCTATTAAAAAAAACTGTAAACAAAAAATGGTGTGTGAGGGGGGAGGGGGGACTCCAAGCACCCCCCTCCCCACCCTCAAGGCCATGTTGGTAAAGAAAGGTCGCTGGAGTGCCCAATAAAGTCCAATTCTGTTGTTTTTTAGGGCATTTCCGACCTTTTTCTTAGATTATTTCCAACTTTTTCCATGGGATTTTAGGGCATTTCTAACCTTTTTCAGTTTTTTTACGGCATTTCTGGCCTATTTAATCATTTTTTAGGGCAGTTCCGACCTTATCCCGTTTTTAAGGGCATTTCTGACCTCTCAGTTTTTTAGGACATTTGTAACCTTTTTCATCATTTTTTTACGGCATTTCTGGCCTATTTAATAGTTTTTAGGCCAATTCCGACCTTATCCCTAGTTTTTAAGGGCATTTCTGACCTTTTTCATAGTTTTTAGGGTAATTACGAAATTTTTCATAGTTTTTTAGGACATGTCCAACCTTTTTCATAGTTTTTAAGGGCAGTTCCGAGCATTTTCACAGTTTTAGGCCATTTCTGACCTTTTCCATAGTTTTTTACGGGTATTTCCGACATTTTTCAGTTTTTTACGGGCATTTCCGACCTTTTCCATAGATTTTAGGGCATTTTCAGTTTTAGGCCATTTCCGACCTTTTTCATAGTTTTAAGGGCATTTCCAACCTATTCCATTGTTTTTAAGGGCAGTTCCGACCTTTTCCATGGATTTTAGGGCATTTTCGAGCATTTTCACAGTTTTAGGGCATTTCTGACCTTTTCCATAGTTTTTTACGGGCATTTCCAACATTTTTCATGATACATACTTATTTCCTGTGGTGATGAAGGCTGTTCCTGTCTCTGCAATGAATAAATAAAATAAAAAAGGATATTACTATTCATGATGTATAAGTTTGTGTTGTGTTATTCATCTTGTTGACTCATTGTCTGTCTGTCTGTCTGTTATTCTTGTTGTGATTATATTTAGGTTTTCCAGTTGTATTTCTTAGGTAGTAAGATTGATATTGAGTCTGTTTACTATAGTTATCTCTCTCTCTCTCCTTCACTCCTTTCCACCCCCTTCCCTCTCCCTATCCTTCTCTCCTTTCCACCCCCTTCCTTCTCCCTATCCTTCACTCCTTTCCACCCCCTTCCCTCTCCTCCTCTCCTTTCCACCCCCTTCCCTCTCCTCCTCTCCTTTCCACCCCCTTCCTCTCTCTCCCTTTCCTTCCCCTCCAACACCCTCCCCAACCCCTTTCTCTCTCTCCCTTTCCTTCCCCTCCAACACCCCTCCCCTTCCCCTACAACACCCCTCCCCTTCCCCTCCAACACCCCTCCCCTTCCTCTTCACCCCCCTGCCCCCCCCTCACCTTGTCTGCAGGGGGGTACGGAACAGTTGGGACCTCCTCCGGGAGCTGGAGCGAGGCACACCCCCCAGCATGGTGCCCCCCATGTCCGGTGTCCCCTGGTGCTCGCTGGGGAAAACGCTGTCGTCCGCCACCCGGATGAAGGAGTTCCAGTAGTCGGATGAGATCTCCAGCAGCTTCTCCATCACCTGGGAACAAGTGGATCACGTGGATGAGGTGCGAGGGGGTGGATGGAATTTGAGGTTTTTTCATGTTTTTTTGTCAATTTAAGAGATTTTTTTGTTTTTTTATTTGTAAGACTTTTTTCTTTACTTTTTCATTAATTTTCTTTTTTCTTTTTTTTCATTAATTTAATCATTCATTTTCTTTTTTCTTTTTTTTCATTAATTTAAGAGTTTTTCATTTTTTTCATTAATCTAAGACATTTTTTTCATTTTTTCATTAATTTAAGAAAGTTTTTCATTTTTTTCAGTTTTTTCATTTTTTTCATTAATTTAAGAGTTTTTCATTTTTTTCATTAATTTAAGTGTTTTCATTTTCTTCATTAATTTTAGTTTTTTCCTTGTTTTCATTAATTTAAGAGATTTTTCATTAATTTAACATTTCTTTTATTTGTTTCGTTAATTCAACTTTTTTTTTCGTTTCATTAATTAAAGATTTTTTTTTTCCCCATTAATTTAAGACATTTTTTCATCTTTTTCATTAATTTAAGAGTTTTTCATCTTTGTCATTAATTTAAGACATTTTTTCATCTTTGTCATTAATTTAAGACATTTTTTCATCTTTTTCATTAATTTAAGACATTTTTTCATCTTTGTCATTAATTTAAGACATTTTTTCATCTTTGTCATTAATTTAAGACATTTTTTCATCTTTGTCATTAATTTAAGACATTTTTTCATCTTTTCATGAATTTAAGACATTTTTCATCTTGTCATTAATTTAAGACATTTTTCATCTTTGCATTATTTAAGACATTTTCATCTTGTCATTAACTTAAGAATTTTTTCATCTTTGTCATAATTTAAGACATTTTTCATCTTTGTCATTAATTTAAGACATTGTTTCATCTTTTAATTAATTTAAGACTTTTTTCATCTTTTTCTTAATTTAAGACATTTTTTTCATTTTTTCATTAATTTAAGATTTTTTTCATTAATTTTAGACATTTTTATCTTATTTCATTAATTTAAGAGTTTTTCATTTTTTTATTTAAAGTTTTTATTTTTTCATTAATTTAAGACAGTTTTTCATTTTTTCATTAATTAAGATATTTTTATTTTTTTTTTAATTTAAAGTAATCGTCCAGGCCATTTCATATTTTCTATTAATGACAATTCATACATGTCATTAATTTAAAATATGTTCGTCACTTCTTTTCAGTCAGCTGTTTTTTAAATAATCCGCAATCAAAATTTGCAAATTCCCCGATTTTTTTCAAAGCTCTCAATGGTTGCAGACGTAGGTTTCGGTCGCTTGACGTCAGATCAGGGTAGGTCATCTATTCAGCTTTTCAGAGGCTTTATAATCAAGAATAATATAGTACTGAAGATTTTGGGTTATTTAAGATTTTTTCATCATTTCTAATCATGCATGCATTCTTTTGGCTGCATAATAAGACATTGTCCTCTTTGAAAAGTTTAACGAAAGGAGTTGGCGTTGTTATAGGGTGAACACGCTAAGGTGTTGGGGGCGTTGTGTGAGAAACGGTGTGTAGTGGGTAGCGGTGGACCGCCACGACTGTGAGCTTTGCTCTTAACAAGACCAAGTAAACCAAGTAACAGTTTGGAGGGCGTGGGCGTGCCCTTGGGAGACTGTAGTGGTGGGCTGTACATTTTGCTTCCCGCCGCATATTTTCCAACTCTTTGCTTAGTTAATGCTATACAGTAAACTATACTCGGCACGAAGGGTTGGCCCTTGCGATTATTCAAGTGCGAGTTATGAATGTCTCTGATATGGGAGAGAAAAAAAAACAAAAAAAAAAAAAAATATCTAAAAAAATAAAATGTCATAGCATAAACTACATTACAGTGACGGTAGAAGTGCGGATTATATCAAACCAGACGCTGAGCACCTGCATCCTGCGCCAGATTCACTTTCGCAGGCTCAGGTCTTCAATTCATTCTTCCTGCTGGAGACATCTTGCGTGATGGAGCGACATCTTGATATAGAGTACTGTATATGTAATCAAAACATCAAAAGGTGGCAAGAAAGCAAAGGTTGGTACAGCGCGAGGCTGAGTCGGTTTGTTGTCCACACCGTCGGATACGAGTCCAATCAAAAACTTGCGAAATGTGTGTTATCTACTTTGTGATGTTGCAAGTTTGCATGATTATTTCGGCTCCTACCAAGCTTGTTGTGTTTTAAGCAGAACAATCCTTTTATTCGACAAAAAAAAGGAATTCGTATCCGACGGGCTGGAGAAAAACAGGCTCAGCAGACAGCCTACACGTGGTCTGACTGCTTACTTGCCACCATTTACTTTTGGGATAATATACAGTACTGTATTCAAGAGTCAGTCCATCAGCAAGGGGTCCGCAGGAAGGAGACTAATGAATAAGAGCTGAGCTGCAGGAAAGGTCAAAAGGACAAAACACTACTTATGCGACTAAGGCTTGCCGAGTTAAGCAAAGAGTGCGTAAACAGCAATATGCGGATACATTATTTTTTGCGACTTTGTTTACATGTCCACAAGAGGTTGGAGGCATGATATACCGAGTGAAAACAGCGAGCAATGGGGAGGCGGTAGAGAGTGGTTAGCGTCACGAGTGGTTCTCGAAACCCGAGTCGATCCGAGTGGACATAAATCCACTGAACTTCTGCACCGTCGGTGCCTAAGACACCACAGCTGCCCATTAACTCTACTCGACGCGAGGCATGAGGACCGGGGGGCGGATGAGCCTTAATACAGGGCACTATAGAATCTGCCTGGCACATGGCGAGGGCACCACAAGCTCGAGTGAGCCTCCGGCCTACATCCCACCTGGAGTCATGCCTACAGCGCTATAGGCATAGATGAAAAAAAAAAAAATAAAAAAAAAAATAAAAAAAAAAAAAAAAAAAAAAAAAAAAAATAATAATAAAATAATAAAAAAATAAAAAAATAAAAAAACTTTTCTTGCCTGCAGTTATATCAATCGAGTTATACAGTGCCGGTTATAAGGTTACTGTATGTGGTTCGAGAATGCGTTTGACGTAGCTCCAAAATAACATAGGATTCCGAAAGTACCTTCATGTGATTCCCTCACACACATGGTTTAACCTTATTTACACCGTTGGAGAGTGCAGTCTCCTGCGACTCAGGCTGCTAACACCTGTTCATCCACTCGTACCGGGCTCAAACATATGATCTGAAATCTGATTTTTTCCTCATAATTAAGGACATTTCATTTCTTTCATTAATTTAAGACATCAGTTTTCTTAAATCGACACAGCAAAAGAATTCACTTGTTCTGAATCAAGTACATTCATCTTTCATTAAATTTGCGACAGTTTTGTCAACCCTTAATTTAGCGGGTGTTCATCTTTTCTCATCAATAACAGTTTTTATCCCTTGTTCATTATTTAAGTTTTTTTTTTCTTATTTTAAGAGTGTGTTTTCAATATTAAGGCCTCCAGAATAAGACAATTATTTTTTAATTTAGGTTTTGTCACTTCAATTAATTTAGGCAAAAAAAATCTTTTCTACTGGACGATTACTTTAAGACAGTTTTTCATCTTTTTCATTAATTTAAGAGTTTTTCATCTTTTTCATTAATTTAAGAGTTTTCCATTAATTTAAGACAGTTTTTCATCTTTTTCATTAATTTAAGACAGTTTTTCATCTTTTTCATTAATTTAAGACAGTTTTTCATGCGTCTCATCAATCTAAGACAGTTTTTTTTACTGATTCAAGACATTTTTTCCCTATTTTTCGTGAATTCAAGAAATAGCGGTGGATAGAATTTGATAATTTTCATGTTTTTCGTGAATTCAAGTCGTTTTTTTTTTTATATATTAAGAGGGACTGGCCAAAAAAAATAGCAGAAAAAAAGAGAGATCACCATCCTCCTCCTCCTTCCTTCCTTCCTTCTTAACCTTACTTCCTTCTCCTCTACCTTCCTTCCTTATCTTCTTCCTCTTCCTTCTCGTTCTCCTCCTGTCCTATTTGGTTTTCTTCCATTTTTTCTAATAATTTTTCCTCCTCCCTTCCTTCCATCCATCCTCCTCCTCCTCCTCCTCCTCCTCCTCCTCCTCCTCCTCCAGCCATCCTCCTCCTCCTCCTCCTCCTCCTTCCTCCATCCTCCTTCCTTCCTTCCTTCCTCCTCCTCCAGATATCCTCCTCCTCCTCCTCCTCACCTGGTGTTGGAGTCTAGTCTCGTACATGATGGTGGCGGGGTCGGGCTCGGCCTTGGAGTAGCCAACCACCGTGGGCCCGAACACTTTAGCCAGGTTCGTTACGGGCATCTTGCATTCTGGACACTCCGCCACCCTGGGACAGAGGAAAATAAAAAATAATATAATGAAAAAATAAATAATGCTAAATAAAAAATAATAAAAATTAAAATACGTAACAAAAAATGATGAATAAATCTAAATATCACAACACACAACCCTCGTTTTCTCGGACCTCCATTTCCCGGATATCGGATTTGCCGGACAAAATCCGAGGTCCGGGGATATGTCAGAGTCCCGGACAAATGCCTGGTCCAGTCCGTAAATTGACAAAGTTGTCCGGCGGTGAGAGCGTCTCCTGTCACCCCTGGTCAGTGTCCGCGCCTCCCGCCAGGTGGCAGCATGCTCAGCGGTCGTATTGTTTACATTTGGGCACACGACACTCACGGTTCACCTGCACCGCCTCCGTCAGTCCCCTGACCCCCACTGCCCCTGGTGCAGGAACGTCTCTGAGACTATTGAACACTTTCTGCTGCAGTGTCTGCGCTTCCACTCCCACCGTGTAGTGCTACGCTCTCAACTCCTCACCCTGAACTCGCCCACCTGTGACCTGCCCACTCTGCTGGCGGCGGCTGGCGTCCACCCCTCCCGGCAACAAGCTGTCATCCGCCTCACCTGTGCCTTCCTGAGGAGGACAGGTCACTACAGCGCCTGTGATAGCATCATAGGACATCACCAGGACTCATAGTGTTCCCCAAGGGATCCTCGCAGCCCTAAAAACAACAACAAAGTGACATAAAAGTCCGGGGCGGGGTAGTTGATATTAGCGGTTGCCGGACAGTAAATACTAGAGTAGGATAAACGTCCGGGGGTGGGTAATGGCCTCGGACTGTTGCGGTTCCCGGACTTTTGGGGTTCCCGGACCAGTGCTCCCCCCCTATTAGTCCGGGAAAACGAGGGTTGTGTGTATGTATAAATAAATATGAAAAAAAAAAAAACTTACTAAAACAAAAACCAGGATGATGATAACAAATAAATCGATGGATAAAAAGATTCAAACATAAACACACACACACACACACACACACACACACCTCTGTAGATGCACCACCAGCCAGGCCAGGGTGTCACGGTTAGGTTGGGGCAGTTCTGAGATGGCCTGGTAGAGAGAGGCGGCAGAGTCCTGAGTCTCCACCTTCTCGGCGCCCTGGGTAAAGTCATGCCACAGCAGCAAGGTGATGATGGATTCCTTGAGGGAGCGCAGGAAGAACTTCAGTGCGCCCGAGATAGCGTGTATGTCCAGCTGGGAGAGGTTGGGCAGTCCTCGGCCCCTTAAGAACTGCTCCTGTGGATGGGGGTGAGGGGGAGGGGGTGAGTATGATGGGGTAAGGGTGAGGGGGTGAGTGTGAGGGGATGAGGGGGTGAGTGTGAGGGGGTGAGTATGAGGGGGTAAGGGGTGAGGGGGTGAGTATGAGGGGAGGGGGTGAGTATCTGGGGGTAAGGGGGAGGGGGTAAGGGGGTGAGGGGGAGGGGGAGGGGGGGGGAGGGGGAGGTAGGGTATACATCTAATCATGATTGTCTAGTCTATGATTACTCTTCATCTAGTCATGATTACTCTTCAACAATTTTACATTTATTTTTTTTTTATTTTTTTTTTGTAGGTATACACTTTTATCCATCCAAAAAAAGAATTTATCAATGCATCTCCAAATAAAAACCATTGTTATACTGCTTGATATTAATTAGGTGAACTTTTCCATACATTTATTTGATATTCAAGCGAAAACCATCCTTTTTTTTTTTTTTTTAGATTCTACGACATAATATTTTTTGTTTTCATTTTTACAACAAACTTTTTTTCCCTTATTTTTATTGTATCTATCTAAACCCAACCTATCTCTAAATATATATCTCCACAAAATGTAACATAAACTCTCTATATCTATCTAAACCTAACCTATCTCTAAATATATATCTCCACAAAATGTAACATAAACTCTCTATATCTATCTAAATCTAACCTATCTCTATATATATATCTCCACAAAATGTAACATAAACTCTCTATATCTATCTAAATCTAACCTATCTCTATATATTTATCTCCACAAAATGTAACATAAACTCTCTATATCTATCTAAATCTAACTTCTTATATATTTATCTCCACAAAATGTAACATAAACTCTCTATATCTATCAACCTACCGATCTCTATATATTATCTCCACAAATGTAACATAACTCTCTATATCTATCTAAACCTAACCTATCTCTATATATTTATCTCCACAAAATGTAACATAAACTCTCTATATCTATCTAAACCTAACCTATCTCTATATATTTATCTCCACAAAATGTAACATAAACTCTCTATATCTATCTAAATCTAACCTATCTCTATATATTTATTTCCACAAAATGTAACATAAACTCTCTATATCTATCTAAATCTAACCTATCTCTATATATTTATCTCCACAAAATGTAACATAAACTCTCTATATCTATCTAAACCAAGCCTACCTCTATACAACTATTCGCCGACTTACAACCTATGCAACTTACGACTGTTCGACATTTTACAACCGGCGGGTAAATTCTGGTTATTGTTTTTTTTTTTTTTTTTTTTAGATTTGTACCTATAGTGGTATAGCCTATAGCTTCAGGGCCTATTATCCGGGCCTTAGTAGTCACTGCCAACAGGCGCTATAGGCACAAATGTAAAAAAAAAAAAAAAAAATTAACATAGGCCGACTTACGTCCAGATCTACCTATAACTGGTCGGTCAGTCCCGATCACAGTCGTAAGTCGGCGACTAGTTGTATATCTATCTCACCTAAATTTAACCAAAACCTACACTCCACTCTACTTTCACTTCCCGAAATCACCTCAATTACCTAACCACCTCACCAGAACAAACCCTCACCTCACCTAACCAGAACAAACCCTCACCTCACCTCACCAGAACAAACCCTCACCTCACCTAACCTGAACAAACCCTCACCTCACCTAACCTGAACAAACCCTCACCTCACCTAACCTGAACAAACCCTCACCTCCCCTCACCAGAACAAACCCTCACCTCACCTAACCTGAACAAACCCTCACCTCACCTAACCTGAACAAACCCTCACCTCACCTAACCTGAACAAACCCTCACCTCCCCTCACCAGAACAAACCCTCACCTCACCTAACCTGAACAAACCCTCACCTCACCTAACCTGAACAAACCCTCACCTCACCTAACCTGAACAAACCCTCACCTCACCTAACCTGAACAAACCCTCACCTCACCTAACCTGAACAAAACCTAACCTAACCATTACAAAACCTCACCTCACCTAACTTAACCTGAACAAAACCTCACCTAACCTAAACCTCAGCTCACCAGAACAAAACCTGTCCTGCACTCTTACCTTCAGTTCGCGGACCTCCTTCTCTGATCCACTGAGGCGATAGATCCCCACCTCGGTCAGGCCGCGGTTCTCCACCTCGTTGGTGCAGTGGACCACCAGGGCGGGCACCATGGGGCAGGTGGAGGGGGCGTAGTCTGCGATGGTGCCCTGGGTATAAACAACAACAACTTTTTTTAATACAACGAACATCAAAAATGCCAGGAATTACTTTTTTTAATATGACCCAACATAAAGTACAAAATTCTATACGACAGACCATAAGACAGACCATGAGAACCAATTTTTTCTGTAACAAGTGTAAGTGACAAAGATACACACACACACACACACATATCATTATTTACTCACAAATTCAATGATACGCAAGTTAAAGTAAAAATATATGAAAACGTGACAAAACAAGCTTGGTTGAACCCTGTAAAAACATGGCTATATAGGGTTGTTATATACCAATGTTATATACCAACACACACACACAATCCAGCTTTTCCCTATATTGACCACATTTGGAATATGACTGGGCCCCAATACACACACACACACACACACGTACATACACTGACAGACTACTGACCCGGAAACAAAGAGAAGGTCGCTACACAAGAGCACATACAAAACAACTAGCAAAAGGGAGATGCCTGAACAACATAAAGAAGTACAGCTTCCCTCATAGCAATGTACAAGTTTGAAATGGACTAAACGAGGTGATATCGCCAAAGAATGTGTACCAGCTGAAGGAAAGACTGCATAAATGTAGCTACGGAGATGGGACCCCACCAGTGTAGCTCAGGCCCTGTAAAACACTACTAGGTAAATACACACACACACAGACACACACACTCACCATCTGTCCCTTAGCGTTGGGAGTGTTGGCGATGGGCACGCATGGCAGAGGCACCTGTTCCCGGCAGTCACTGTGACAGATGGCGCGGCAGTCACGGCACTTGAGGCAGGTCTTGGCAAACTTGATCCTGGGGGGAAGGAGAGAGAGGGAGGGTATTAGGAGTGTTGGAAATAGCTACACACACACACACACAGAAAGAGACAGAGACAGAGACAGAGACAGAGACAGAGACAGAGAGAGAGAGAGAGAGAGAGAGAGAGAGAGAGAGAGAGAGAAGAGAGAGAGAGAGAGAGAGGAGAGAGAGAGAGAGAAGAGGAGAGAGAGAGGAAGAGAGAGAGGAGAGAGAGAGAGAGAGCGAGAGACGAGAAAGAGAAGAGGAGGAGAGAGTGTGATCAAAGAGAGACAGAGAGAAGAGATGAGAGTGGTGGTAAGAAGGAGGAGAGGAAAGACAGAGACAGAGACAGAGATAGTGTGTGTGTGAGATAGTGTGTGTGTGTGAAAGAGACAGACAGAGAGACAGAGAGATAGTGTGTGTGTGTGTGAAAGAGAGACAGACAGAGATAGTGTGTGTGTGTGTGAAAGAGAGACAGACAGAGAGACAGAGAGATAGTGTGTGTGTGTGTGTGTGTGAAAGAGATAGACAGAGAGACAGAGATAGTGTGTGTGAAAGAGACAGAGATAGTGTGTGTGAAAGAGACCAGAGAGAGATAGTGTGTGTGTGTGTGTGTGAAAGAGAGACAGACAGAGAGACAGAGAGATAGTGTGTGTGTGTGTGTGAAAGAGAATGAGAGACTGATAGAGACTGAGAGAACAAAAATCATTCAAAACACGGAACGCACGGGCTTGGCTGAGGTGTTGGGTGTTGGGTGTTGGGTGAGAATGCCTTACTCCAATCTCCGCCCTAAAGCCCCAACACCCAACACCTCAGCCAATCCCCTGCGTTCAGAGGGGAGTGAAGGGGGCCTCATTTTTGCCAACTTAACGTATGGTGAGTATACAGTCTTATAGATGGATATATACAGTCTATTTTTTTAACGAGGCAAAAATTCCATTCTATCTTAAGGTCTTCTGCTTAAAGTGATGCCTCTGTTTACCTGATACTATGGTTAACTATGATAAAATACAACTGGAATTTAGAAGAACGGTAGTATTCCCTTCTCCTGGCATCAAATATGTCACTAAGCAGCAAGAGGGCAGGATTTTTTGCCTCGTTAAAAAAACCAGTATAGTTAATAGCGAGATGATTTGTTTAGCTCATATATCCTGTCTTGTGTAATTTAAAAAGGAAAGTTTTATATTGGAGGTTATACTATTTCAGATCTTCTTTCTTAGTGATGTAATGTGGGCTTTTTTTCTTCTGTTTTTTAACCCTCTCACGCACCGTGACGCAATTCACGTCAAATTGGAATCATCTACATCCGAGCTTTTGACGCGAATCGCGTCAAAAAACTTTTTTTAATTCGCCAAAAATAAAGTATTTATCAGAATCGCGTCATAGTTTTCCGCGTCAAAGATCCAAGCTAGGCCTATAAAATAAACTAATTGTCAACTCTCTCGTGCCGGAGGATTTGAAACGATAAGGGCCCGTGTCCCAGTATCCTCTCGGCAGGCAGCCTGTGAGCGCGGACTGTCGTCCCTTTAAATTGTATCCCGAGCCGGGTCAGCCTGGATTACAGTTGTCAAACGAAATTGGTGAATTTTATACTTTCTTCCCATGTAAAGTGTTGGTGCCGTGATACAATATTTAGTTTTATATTCGCAGGGACCGGTGACTGTTACTATTAGAAAATATGGCTAAGAAAATATCAAGTGAAGAGATTTTGAGACTCATTTGTAAAGAGGATGATGATTCTCATGAAAGTGATGGTGATGATGGAAAAAGTGAAAAAACTCCAGCAGAAAGTGTCAGTGGCGGGGAAAAAGTGGCTCCAGTGATGACATCTTTACCACCCCGCAGCCTCCCTTGTATACCTGTAGCCTAATCCGTCTTCCAACATGTGTGTCAGTTTTCCTCCATTTTCTCAAGAACTACTGGCCATATGAAAATTATAATGGTAGCATTGGAATCCTCATAAAAATCCACTTTTATTGGCATATAAACCATAAAAAGTTGACTCGGGAAGTTTTGAGCTACGAAGTGGTGAACGTAAGTATTTCTTATTTCTCTTGACTCAATATTTTTTCGGAGTCGGTAAATTCCGCTATTTATTTGCATTTCTTGTTATTTTTTTCTTTCCTAAGGCAGAATAATCTCTTGCAAAACCAATGATATATAATAATGCCAGGAAAAAAGAATACACGTTGCTGAAATTGATAACATAAAAAATAATTCGCCGCACAGTCAGGCCATTTCGCGGGGCCCCTTAGGGATGTCGGATGTCGCAGTGGACGGAAAAACTTATTAAACTTTTGGTGCGTGAGAAGGTTAAGTGCTGCATTTCTAGTTATATTTTTTATGCATGGTTTTTTTTTTTTTGGGTGTTTTAATTTTTCAAGTGTTTTTTTTCATGTTTTTTTTTTAGTTTAGTTTCCTTAGCCTTTTTTTTTCTCTTTTATTCTCTATTTTTTTTTTCTCTCTCTCTCTTTTTATCTATTACTCTCCATCATTCTCTCTCTCTCTCTTTTTCTCTATTACTCTTCATCATTCTCTCTCTCTCTCTCTCTCCATCTCTCTTTTTCTCTATTACTCCCCATCATTCTCTCTCTATCTCTCTTTTTCTCTATTACTCCCCATCATTCTCTCTCTCTATCTCTCTCTCTCACTCTCTCTCTCCATCTCTCTTTTCTCTATTACTCCCCATCATTCTCTCTCTCTCTCTCTCTTCTCCATCTCTCTTTTTCTCTATTACTCCCATCATTCTCTCTCTATCTCTCTTTTTCTCTATTACTCCCCATCATTCTCTCTCTCTCTCTCTCTCTCTCTCACTCTCTCTCTCTCCATCTCTCTTTTTCTCTATTACTCCCCATCATTCTCTCTCTCTCTCCATCTCTCTTTTTCTCTATTACTCCCCATCATTCTCTCTCTCTCTCTCTCTCTCACTCTCTCTCTCTCCATCTCTCTTTTTCTCTATTACTCCCCATCATTCTCTCTCTCTCTCCATCTCTCTTTTTCTCTATTACTCCCCATCATTCTCTCTCTCTCTCTCTCACTCTCTCTCTCTCCATCTCTCTTTTTCTCTATTACTCCCCATCATTCTCTCTCTCTCTCTCTTTTTCTCTATTACTCCCCATCATTCTCTCTCTCTCTCTCTCTCTCTTTTTCTCTATTACTCCCCATCATTCTCTCTCTCTCTCTCTCACTCTCCTCTCTCTCCATCTCTCTTTTTCTCTATTACTCCCCATCATTCTCTCTCTCTCTCTCTCTCTCTCTCTCTCTCTCTCTCTCTCTCTTTCTCACCTCTTTCCGCAGGGCTGGCAGTGTTCAATCTTGTAGGCAGTCTTGATGACGAAGGCGTGGGTGCGTCCGTTGACCTTGCTGGCCGAGGAGTAGTTACGCAGCATGGGCGTGTGCGGGGTGTGGGTGGGGGTGGTGTACGGCTGTTGGGGGGGGGGGAGAGAAGGGGGGGTTATTAGTGCAGTCATTAGAAGTTTGGAATGGACTAAATGAGGTGGTGATGTCGGTAAAGAATGTGCACCAGTTGAAAGAAAGACTGGATAAATGTAGATACGGAGACGGGACCCCACCAGTGTAGCTCAGGCCCTGTAAAACACTACTAGGTAAACACACACACACACACACACACACTCACCCACTCACACACACCCAGTAGGTACTCCATAGTGTAAAGGTAGCACACTTGGCTCACAACCAAGAAGTCCCGGGTTCGATCCCCGGGCGGAGCGGAGACAGATGGGCTGTTTCCTTAAAACCCGAGCCCCTGTCCACCCAGCAGTGAATGGGTACCGGGTGTTAGCCAGGGGTTAG
The DNA here is from genome assembly GCA_016584305.1 of Chionoecetes opilio. Taxonomy (NCBI): domain Eukaryota; kingdom Metazoa; phylum Arthropoda; class Malacostraca; order Decapoda; family Majidae; genus Chionoecetes; species Chionoecetes opilio. The sequence continues at coordinate 91,543 of JACEEZ010007463.1, forward strand.
TGACCCGCCTCCCGGGGTGGTGGCTTCCCCCAACACTAACAACACTAAGGATGAGTTATAAGAATGTAGCTATGGAGACGGGGCCATACGAGTGTAGCTCAGGCCCTGTAAAATACAACTAGATGAATACACACACACTCACTCACACACTCACACACACACACACACACGCACACACACACACATATACACACTAAGGATGAATGATAAGAATGTAGCTATGGAGACGGGGCCATACAAGTGTAGCTCAGGCCCTGTAAAATACAACTAGATGAATACACACACACTCACACACACAGCAGTCACCTCGTAAGCCTACCTGTGGGGTGACCGGGGTTCCAAGGTTGATATAGTTGATAGGAGATGGATGCCCCTGGGGGTGTCCGCTGACTGCCGCCGGGGTTGGGGGCGGGGGGGCAGGGGTGCGGGGGGGCTTCCTGGGGCTGAGCATGTCCCCTGGAATAATGTAAGGGGCTTAGTGGGACTGTAGTGGGACTTTTTGTAGCTAACAAAGCTGTAGTAGTTCTTTTTGTAGTTTTTGTAACTGTAGTTTTTTTTTAACGAGGTGAAAAATGCTGCCCCCTTGCTGCTTACTGACTGATATTTGATGCCAGGAGAAGGGAATACTACGCTTCTTAATTTCAGTTGTATTTTATCATAGTTAACCCTATTATCAGGTAAACACGGGCATCATTTTAACCAGGAGACCTTAAGATAGAATGGAATTTTCGCCTCGTTAAAAAAATAGACTATAGACTGTCATGATGTGTGGGACTGAGGATAGGGAAGGAACATGGGTTTATTGGATAGGTAGGATGGTGTAGGGCAGGGGTCCCCAACCCGCAGCCCGCGGGCCACATGCGGCCCGTCCGCGAGGCCATTCCGTGTGGCCCGCCAGATAATTTCCTTTTGGTCATCGGTGCGGTCCTCCATCACCATTGAGCTGTGCTCAAAGTTCAACGGATCCTCCCCCCTCACCTTCTGGCAGTCTCAAAATCGCACACGTCAATTACCAGCCCTGGTACAGAGCGTGATGAAAGTGTCGTCGATGTTTGGATCAACAGACTTGTGTGAACAGCTGTTTAGCAAGATGAAACTGACAACATTGAAGACCCGTGCACAGCTCACAGATGACCACTTGGACGACGTTCTCCTGCTGAGTGTTAGTTCCATCACCCATGATCAAGATAAGCTTTGTGCTGAGAAATGTCACCAGGTGTCTCATTAATAAATTCTTTGAAATTTTTTGTTCTGTATATGTGGTTTTCAGTTTTTTATTGGTGCGGCCCTCGGGCCCTCTCAGACTTGTCGCTGCGGCCCACGGTGCTCTGCGGGTTGGGGACCCCTGGTGTGGGGTTAAGGTCAGATAGGGTCAGATTAGGGTCATAGAGAATAGAGGTTTATGTGTCATGTTCTTTCATGTCTCAGAAAATACCATTAGTTTTATATTTACTGATTCAGAAAATACCATTAGTTTTATATTTACTGATTCAGAAAATACCATTAGTTTTATATTTACTGATTCAGAAAATGCCATTAGTTTTATATTTACTGATTCAGAAAATGCCATTAGTTTTATATTTACTGATTCAGAAAATGCCATTAGTTTTATATTTACTGATTCAGAAAATACCATTAGTTTTATATTTACTGATTCAGAAAATGCCATTAGTTTTATATTTACTGATTCAGAAAATACCATTAGTTTTATATTTACTGATTCAGAAAATACTATTAGTTTTATATTTACTGATTCAGAAAATACCATTAGTTTTATATTTACTGATTCAGAAAATGCCATTAGTTTTATATTTACTGATTCAGAAAATGCCATTAGTTTTATATTTACTGATTCAGAAAATGCCATTAGTTTAATATTTACTGATTCAGAAAATGCCATTAGTTTTATATTTACTGATTCAGAAAATGCCATTAGTTTTATATTTACTGATTCAGAAAATACCATTAGTTTTATATTTACTGATTCAGAAAATGCCATTAGTTTAATATTTACTGATTCAGAAAATGCCATTAGTTTTATATTTACTGATTCAGAAAATGCCATTAGTTTTATATTTACTGATTCAGAAAATGCCATTAGTTTTATATTTACTGATTCAGAAAATGCCATTAGTTTTATATTTACTGATTCAGAAAATGCCATTAGTTTTATATTTACTGATTCAGAAAATACCATTAGTTTTATATTTACTGATTCAGAAAATACCATTAGTTTTATATTTACTGATTCAGAAAATGCCATTAGTTTTATATTTACTGATTCAGAAAATGCCATTAGTTTTATATTTACTGATTCAGAAAATGCCATTAGTTTTATATTTACTGATTCAGAAAATGCCATTAGTTTTATATTTACTGATTCAGAAAATACTATTAGTTTTATATTTACTGATTCAGAAAATACCATTAGTTTTATATTTACTGATTCAGAAAATGCCATTAGTTTTATATTTACTGATTCAGAAAATGCCATTAGTTTTATATTTACTGATTCAGAAAATGCCATTAGTTTAATATTTACTGATTCAGAAAATGCCATTAGTTTTATATTTACTGATTCAGAAAATGCCATTAGTTTTATATTTACTGATTCAGAAAATGCCATTAGTTTAATATTTACTGATTCAGAAAATGCCATTAGTTTTATATTTACTGATTCAGAAAATGCCATTAGTTTTATATTTACTGATTCAGAAAATGCCATTAGTTTTATATTTACTGATTCAGAAAATGCCATTAGTTTTATATTTACTGATTCAGAAAATGCCATTAGTTTTATATTTACTGATTCAGAAAATGCCATTAGTTTTATATTTACTGAATGTTAAGAAAGAATGGGACAATAGAAATGATGGGGGGGACATAGGATGGGGAGTAACATGGGTAGGATAGGCAGGATGATGTGGGGGTCAGGTCAAATAGGGTCAGATAGATTAGAGGATTGTGTGTGTTTCTCTATTTTTTTGTGCAGGTGTTTATATCCCAATGTTATTTTACCCCATTATACTACCATCACCCCTATACATAGTGGTAGTAGTAGTAGTAGTAGTAGTAGTAGTAGTAGTAGTAGTAGTAGTAGTAGTAGTAGTAGTAGTAGTAGTAGTAGTAGTAGTAACAAGCGGTGGAGGTATCTTTAATAAAAAAAAAAAAAAAAAAAAATAGTAGTAGTTAGTAGTTAGTAGTTAGTAGTTAGTAGTTAGTAGTAGTAGTAGTAGTAGTAGTAGTAGTAGTAGTAGTAGTAGTAGTAGTAGTAGTAGTAGTAGTTAGTAGTTAGTAGTTAGTAGTTAGTAGTTAGTAGTTAGTAGTTAGTAGTTAGTAGTTGATATATACACAAACCTACACTATGAAAAAACAAAATGACTAAAAAAAAAAACACGTATAATTTCTTCCCACCACAAAATTTCAGCAGAAAAACTGACGCAAATCTTCTAAAAACCCCTAGACTCGTTAACCCCTTGAGGCCCAGAACGTCATTTCCATTGTAATTTGACCACCATAAGACTATCTCAATGAATGTTAGTAATATTATATAGATAGGACCTGTTTAATATCCTTGTTCATTGGCTAATTTGGTTACTTTTTCGTAGTTTTATGGCTAATAACAGATGATTTCATATAGCCAAGGAAAGATCTGGGCGTGAAGGGGTTAAACTGACAGCCACTCACCTACCTACAATATCCCAAGTAAGTAATGAATCCTTGTATATGTTTCAGATATATAGGGTTAGTAGTCACTTTTTTGTAGTTTTATGGCTAACAACAGATGATTTTATATAGCCAAGGAAAGATCTGGGCGTGAAGGGGTTAAACTGACAGCCACTCACCTACCTACAATATCCCAAGTAATGAATCCTTGTATATGTTTCAGATATATAGGGTTAGTAGTCTTCTAAAATCTAAAGGGTGTAAATAAAGGTATGAACGTGACAAAATATCCATGTGGAATCAATACATGTTAGGTAAAGGTTATATCAAGCTTATTGGTTAGTTAAATTTGAAGACCCTGGAAATTGTATGCATTCATTAGGTAAAAACTGCCTTCTAAAACCAGACTTAAAAACTGAAAAATATGCATAAAAGAGAGTAAAAATAGCCTTCTAAAAACAGACTACAAAACAGAAAAATATGCATAGAAAAAGTTAAAATGGCCCTCTAAAAACATAAATATGCATAAAAAAGAGAAGAAAATACAACTAGATCAAATAGATTCCTAGGATGTTTGAAATACGTATGTTTGATTCCTTCTTCTTTTCTTCCTTAAAAGAGACCAAGAAAACGACAACTCGCCTGTCATGAAGTCATGTCATGTCATGAAAACATGCTGAAAAAAACAGGCTCATATTCTTTGCAGAAAAGAAAAGAAAAGTTTCATGCTTCTCCTCCTCTTCCCCTAAATTCTAATACACTTCTCTTTCCTCCTCCAACTTCAAAACACCATTATTTTCATCTCTCTCTCTCTCTCTCTCTTTCATCCCCCTCCCTCAGACACAATTAATTTCCTTCCCTCTTTTCCTTCTTCAAACATCAAACACACTTTTTATCTTCCTTCTCCTTCCTCCTCCACAAACTACAACTTTAACCCTCTCACGCACGAAAAGTTTAATAAGTTTCTCCGTCCACTGCGACATCCGTCTGGGGCTCCCTAAAGGCGGCGTCACACTAGCACTTTTTCTGTCTAGTTTTTTCTGCAACTTTCTCATAACTAACAATTTTCTGACTGCAAGCCGTCACACACAGACAATCGTTCGCCTGCACTACCAGTCAGCTGTTGCATGTACACAAACAAGGCTCCAATGCCAGGGCAAGCTATTGCTGCTATACACTTAATTATGTGTATTATTTATCAGTAGTAGACCTAGATAAGACCTAGACTATCAAGGCCTTCTTGGTGTACAAGTCTCTGTGGTCCCAGAGACAAGCTAGAGGGTGGCCTCGTATGCATTCAACGAGAAATTCTTCTGAGCTACCTACGTGTCCACAGCATTTCGTCTATAATCTTAAGTTGAAGTCTTGAAGAGTGAGAAACAAATTTTGAGTGTGTCTTGGAAAAGAAACACAATGAGCTTGACAGACGACCTACAAAGCGATAATAAGCAGAAAAGGTCACAAGAAGAAGAAGAACAACAATGGAGTCATGCGAGAGACTGTTGGCTGTTATATAGAACCGGCTTTTAAATGTATCTACATGTACAATAGTCACGTGAATATTTTTAATACTTTCAAATGTATTGAATTATAATTTGCAAAAAATTACTGATTTATATCGAATATCTTTAAAGTAATCACTATGGATTTTGATTTGACTGAGAAAGTTGACTTCAACTTTCCCTACAAAGACGATCACGATCGACTGACTCAGACCGACTGATTCAGACGGACTAACTAGTCAGAGCAAGAAAAAACCAACGGAGATCGTCTAACCAGACGGAAAAAGTGCTAGTGTGACGCCGCCTTAAAAGGGGCCCCGCGAAATGGCCTGACTGTGCGGCGAATTATTTTTTTATGTTATCAATTTCAGCAACGTGTATTCTTTTTTCCTGGCATTATTATATATCATTGGTTTTGCAAGAGATTATTCTGCCTTAGGAAAGAAAAAAATAACAAGAAATGCAAATAAATAGCGGAATTTACCGACTCCAAAAAAATATTGAGTCAAGAGAAATAAGAAATACTTACGTTCACCACTTCGTAGCTCAAAACTTCCTGAGTCAACTTTTTATGGTTTATATGCCAATAAAAGCGGATTTTTATGAGGATTTCAACGCTACCATTATAATCTTCATATGGCCATTATGGCCAGCTCGGGATACGTTTTAAAGGGACGACAATCCGCGCGCACAGGCTGCCTGCTGAGTGGAAACTGAGACACAAACCCTTATCATTTCACATCCACTCACACGAGAGTTGATAATTAGTTTATTTTATAGGTCTAGCTTGGATCTTTGACGCAGAAAATTTTGACGCAATTCTGATAAATACTTCATTTTTGGCGAATTTTTAACTGTTTATTGACGCAATTCGCGTCAAAAGCTCAGATTGCAGACGGGCCTGTTTTGACGCCATCACGTCGCCGTGCGTGAGAGGGTTAAATACACAATCCCATCTTCCTTCCTCCTCCTCCTTCACTCCCCATCTCACTACACACTCATAACAACAACAAAACACCATGCATACAACTACATATACAACCCATACGATAACTACACCCAAATACATCATAAAACAATAACACAAACACCCAATACAGTACAGCCCCAAGTAATAGACCCTTAGTCAATGCTACGTCTCTTGGTACGAAGGATACTACATATACAACCCATACGATAACTACACCCAAATACATCATAAAACAATAACACAAACACCCAATACAGTATAGCCCCAAGTAATAGACCCTTAGTCAATGCTACGTCTCTTGGTACGAAGGATACTACATATACAACCCATACGATAACTACACCCAAATACATCATAAAACAATAACACAAACACCCAATACAGTACAGCCCCAAGTAATAGACCCTTAGTCAATGCTACGTCTCTTGGTACGAAGGATACTACATATACAACCCATACAATAACTACACCCAAGTACATCATAAAACAATAACACAAACACCCAATACAGTATAGCCCCAAGTAATAGACCCTTAGTCAATGCTACGTCTCTTGGTACGAAGGATACTACATATACAACCCATACAATAACTACACCCAAGTACATCATAAAACAATAACACAAACACCCAATACAGTATAGCCCCAAGTAATAGACCCTTAGTCAATGCTACGTCTCTTGGTACGAAGGATACTACATATACAACCCATACAATAACTACACCCAAATACATCATAAAACAATAACACAAACACCCAATACAGTATAGCCCCAAGTAATAGACCCTTAGTCAATGCTACGTCTCTTGGTACGAAGGATACTACATATACAACCCATACAATAACTACACCCAAATACATCATAAAACAATAACAGAAACACCCAATACAGTATAGCCCCAAGTAATAGATCCTTAGTCAATGCTGTCTCTTGGTACAAAGGATACTACATATACAACCCATACGATAACTACACCCAAGTACATCATAAAACAATAACAGAAACACCCAAAACAGTATAGCCCCAAGTAATAGATCCTTAGTCAATGCTATGTCTCTTGGTAGGAAGGATACTACATATACAACCCATACGATAACTACACCCAAGTACATCATAAAACAATAACAGAAACACCCAATACAGTATAGCCCCAAGTAATAGATCCTTAGTCAATGCTATGTCTCTTGGTACGAAGGAGATACTTCAAACCCTCATTCCAAGACCTTTACCCTCGCTACCCCCAGGGCCGTATTAACCCTTGGCTTTCAGGTATTTCGGGCCTCCTCCGGCACTTCAATCTTTCACTCCAATACAACTGAGCACTGACCCTGTTATGGTAGATACTAGACAGCAGTACATAGCTCTATATCCATTTTGAGGGTCTCGTGAAGATGTCTATTCACAATTTTTTCACAGTGCCTCAGCAAAAGAAATTGGCAGGCCCGTAGGTTTCAGCCTATAGTCAGCCTTAAGGATAATACGGCCCTGGCTATCCCTCATCCCAAGACCTTTACCTTCGCTAACTTCGAGGGACGATTTCTCCGACGACAGATCCACTCCCTCCGCTGCTTTAAAGACACAGTTAGGAGATTCAATGAGTGTCTAGAGGTGCCTCGTAAGCCCCCTCAAAGGTTTGTGTAAAGCCAAAACCTCTAATGGCCTATTTTTGCTATACGTAACCCCCCCCTCCAATGGTTTAAGCGTTAATATAGATCTAACCTCAGTAAACCTATTTTTTCCTATAGAACAGACACCTATAACTCGTTTGACGCAACCTCGCTCTACGGAAAATTTAAAGTTACGGAAAAAATGCAACTGAAATAGAAAAAAAAAAATCTGACCCACACAAAAAACCATTGAAGTTACACATAAAATTAAAATTGTTCATAATATTTTAGAGAATGGAAAATCAATGGGAGTTTTGTGATATATATTATTTTTCATGTCTTTTCTTGGGACCCTATAATGTGAGGAAGCATAAACAAATGTATATAATGGTTAGGTTAGGTTAGGTCATGTTATTGTTAAGTAGAACTGGGCCAGCATGCCTTACCTGCGGATAGGGTGAGGCAGGGGGCGGAGGGCTCAAAGTTGACCTTGACCCGCTTGAGCTCGTCCCCTCCGTGTAGTAGGTGACCTCTGTCTTGACCTCTGAGCTGCATTTGTTCTCCTGTGGGTGAATGGATTATTGGTGGGGTTTTTTTTCCTGATTTACTTTTTTTTATTATTCGTGCATGTGTTTTTAAGATAGATGAGAATATAAACATTTTAGACAGAAACCAAAAAGACAAAACAATAAACACAAATAAATATCACAAATTCAAAATAAATAAAAAATGTAAATAAGTCGTCTGTTATGAAAAAAATATATAGACATGAAACAAAATACTTATAAATAAAGCCTAACAATATAAACAACAATACCTCAACTACTTCAAGAAATAAAAATTGTAATAGGCTCAAACATTAAGAAGAAAAAAAGAAAGAAAAAAAAAAAAAATAATAATAATAATAATAATAATAACAATAATAATAGTAATAATAACAATAATAATAATAATAATAATAATAATAATAATACCACCATAAACAATATAAAAACTCTTGTCGTAGTTATCAAAAAATAAACCTATATACAGGAAGAAAAAAACCGTAATAAAACACAATAATAATAATATGAAAAACAGCTAACGTATTACTAAAAAAATAATAATAGTCAACAAATAAATCACTTTCAGGCACAATAGGCATCAAGCACAAAAAATAAAACAACAAAACTAATAAAACTTGCCACCAAAAACAGGAAACAAAAAAACTAATAATAACACTTCGGTCATAGATGTCACAAAAAATAATATATATGATGTGAAAATAAAAAAATACCTGGTCAGTTACCGAAAAAATATATATACTGTATACATGAAACAAGAAATAATAAAAATAAAAAATAGTAATATAAACACCACTACCACTACTAAAAAAAAAAAAAAAAAAAAAAAAAAAAAAAAAAAAAAAAAAAAAAAAAAAAAAAAAAAAAAAAAAAAAAAAAAAAAAAAAAAAATAATAAATAATAATAATAATAATAATAATAATAAATAAATAAAAAATATAAAAAAATACTCCTACTACTACTACTAACACGACCCCCACGACCTACCTTGCCACCCGCCTCACTCCTGCCTGACCTCCTGGCCTGACCCGCCCCGGACGACCTGTCAGGGGAGGATGACTTGCGCTTGAAGGCGCGACCCGACCTGAGGCGGGACTCCTCCAGGTCGTCCTCCTCCGTGATGTCCATCTGTGACACGTTCAGGATGGTGTCTGTGTGTGGGGGGGGAGGGAGGGGGAGATGGGTTAATAAAATAAGGTGAGAGAGAGAGAGAGAGAGAGAGAGAGAGAGAGAGAGAGAGAGAGAGAGAGAGAGAGAGAGAGAGAGAGAGAGAGAGAGAGAGAGAGAGAGAGAGAGAGAGAGAGAGAGAGAGAGAGAGAGACGAGAGAGAGAGAGAGAGAGAATCTTATACATATACAAGCTTCAAATACTCCTCTGTTTTCACAATTCACACACACATATACAGCAGAGGGGCTGTGCCTGCTGTTTGTACACAATGAGGGGCAGTGCAGCTGTACATATACGTTTACTATGTATGTACAGCACTGCATATGAGGCGTCCTGCATAAGAAGGGCCGTTCGTGCCACCCCGGCCAAAGGTGGGAGTGGATAAGTGTCCCTTCAAACTCTGTGTTCTGATGTGGGATGCCTCATATACTGCCCACATGTATATATTATCTTTTACTTGCAAATGTTACTACTTCACTCATTTCCTCTTCTTCTATTTTTCTGTATATATATTATGTTTAATTTTTGCCGTCTATGCCTTCGGGCGAAACAAAATTATCATTATCATTATTATTATATACAGCCAAATTCCCAACATCCGACCTCCAAACATCCGACTTGTCCAAACAACCGACTTTTTTCACCGCCACATTGTGTCTTGTTTTGGCCATTTATTTTACTTTCTACAGTGAGTAATGTTGTCTACAAGTGCTAAACGTAAGCGTGTTGTGTTGAACATTGAACAGAAAGTGAATATTATAAGGAGAGTAGAGCAAGGTGTTCCTAGACAAGATATATGTCGGGAATTTAACATCGGCAAGACGACTGTGGTGGACATTATATGTACATCCAAACATCCGACTATTCCAATTATCCGACCTACCTTCGGTCCCCCCAAGGTCGGATAATTAATACTTAGCTGTAGGTACACGAATACCAATACTACCACCTAATTAATAATACACTAATAAATTGTACACTAATAATAATAATAACAACAATAATAACACCCTTATAACAGCCACCAATAGAATTGTGATCCTCAGTAATGGTGGAGTCTAATTCCTGTCTATGCCTTCAGGGGGAAACAAAATTACAGGGAAGTCCCGTTATACGAGCATTCGGTATACGAGCATTTGATGATACGAGATGTGTGAATTAGGGTCTATTTTCAATATACGAAATCAAAAATCCAATGCTACGACATTCAAACTGGGGTGAGTAAAATTACCAAGTTATTTACTAAAGTAAATTAAAAGTTAGTTACTAAAATTATGAAGTCATTTACTGACTATGATTTTACCTAAGGTTGTACTATAATCAATCTGAAAATATGATAATTCTGGTGGCTCGGTACGACACTGTGGCCTACAAAAGTTCACATCACTGGACGATGTACAATGATTCAGATGTGCAGAGACGAGTTTGTGGGCAGTGGAAGAGGTCTGCGCACCCCTCCCTTGTCCCTTACCTACCCTACCCTCTCCAGTCTATTGTATCACGCGGCGTCCCCAACAGTAGTAGCTACATACAACGTCTTTTTTGCTTGTATGTATTGTGCCTTGCACAATCCAGCACAGCCAGACCCAATCCAGGGCCAGCACCGAGGATCTTTCCTCTTCCCCAAGTGATCAAGGGAAGGAGGAAGAACTATAACCCAGTCATCCCTGCAAACGCAGTCACCCCTGTTTTCTCTCGAGCCTCGGAGAGAGCAAACAGGGACTCTCGGCTGGCTACTTGCCAGCTTCCTGTCTCCCCACACAACATTACCACTTGTGAGTGTTATGCATGTTTTATGTTTAATTAATGTGCAGTTATGTTATTTTGTGTGCTATTTTCTCTTTCAGAATGCTTTTTCTACAGAATAGGTAGTACAGTGTGGGTAATATAGACGCTGTGCGTTTGTTGTGTTTGCTAGAGTTTATTTTAGCTGGAAAAAAATGGTTTTTTTTTTTTTTTTTAATTGATGGTCCTGGAACCAAACCTATATTTTACCATTAGTTATGTGTTTCGCTATACGAGATTTCACTTTACGATTATGCCAGGTGGAACCTAACTGCTCGTATCTTCGGGACCTCCCTGTAATACCAAACACCCTTGTAACACCCACCAATAGAGTTATGGTCCTCCGTACTATTATATTATTATTATATACACATACACACACCATTTTACACCACTAATAATAATAATAATAATAATAACAACAACAACAACCCCCCCTGGCAGCACGCACCTATAGAGTTGTGGTCCTCCGTGATGGTGGAGAGGGGTAGGACAGGGGAGTGTTGGCGGTAGGCGCTGCCCCCGTGGCCCAGGGTCTCCTGCATGCTGAAGGATTGCTGCATCTGCTGCAGCCGCTCCCGTGTCTTCACCACCTGACCCTGACCCAGCATCTCTACCGCGTGCATGATCTGGCTGGCCTACATAGGGTGAAAGATATAGGGGTCAGGTTAGAGTGTGATAGGTGAGCCTTTCTTCTTCTTCTTCTTTAATATGAGACCTATTTTAATATTTTATTTTCCATTTTTTCCCATTTTTTCAATTGCTTTTTTCTCACCAAACTCCAATAATTTCCGATATTAATAGTATGAGATTCCCTTTCTTCCATCTTACTTCTCCTACAAACACCACTAAGCTCCAATAATAACAATAACTCAACCTGTGCCATCTTCCTTCCCCTACAAACACCCATAAGCTCCAATAATAACAATAACTCAACCTTTGCCATCATCCTTCCCCTACAAACACCCATAAGCTCCAATAATAACAATAACTCAACCTTTGCCATCATCCTTCCCCTACAAACACCCATAAGCTCCAATAATAACAATAACTCAACCTTTGCCATCATCCTTCCCCTACAAACACCCATAAGCTCCAATAATAACAATAACTCAACATTTGCCATCTTCCGTTCTCATCACCGAATTAAATTAAATGACAGAGGAGGTTCTGGGGAGATGAAATAATATGACGTGTGGGGCGGAGAAGGAGGACTTAAATATTTCTTGCTATTGTGCCCAGCCTACAAGAATGAAAGGAAGAAAAGTGTGAGGCTACAACAACCTTACCTAGAGGAGGAAGAGGATATAGTGGGGGAGTATTTGTTTAGAGATGGAATGTGGAAGAAGCAAAAAGAACAATCAACAGTTTTTGGATGACCAGAGAAAATAAGAAGAAAGAAAGAGAAAGAAACTAAGACAGAATAAGAGAAGACAACTAACTAAAGACCCAGACAGCAAGAAGACAACTAACTAAAGACCCAGACAGCAAGAAGACAACTAACTAAAGACCCAGACAGCAAGAAGACAACTAACTAAAGACCCAGACAGCAAGAAGACAACTAACTAAAGACCCAGACAGCAAGAAGACAACTAACTAAAGACCCAGACAGCAAGAAGACAACTAACTAAAGACCCAGACAGCAAGAAGAAACACGTCAGGGAGTGCCCATGAAAAAGGCCTGAATCCCGACCCACAACTGAACTGAGAACAATAACATCCAGTCTACCGTTCTCCTAGCAACAATAACATCCAGTCTACCGTTCTCCTAGCAACAATAACATCCAGTCTACCGTTCTCCTAGCAACAATAACATCCAGTCTACCGTTCTCCTAGCAACAATAACATCCAGTCTACCGTTCTCCTAGCAACAATAACATCTGTTCTCCGCTCTCACCATGTCGCTCCTCTCGTTCTCCGCGGCCAGTCTCCGTCCCTTCTCCAGGTCGAGCATGTGCCTGGCGTTCTTCAGCTTCATCTCCAGGTTCTTGATTGTCTTCTGACCCTGGTTGACCTGCTCCTGGAGACGCTGCACCTCCGACGCCAGGTCATGCCACTCATGCTGCTGACCATCCACACCTTCCACAAACTCCAGGAACTCTGTAGTGGTGGAGTTGTGGTGGTGAGGTGGTGGAGTGGTGGTGGTGAGGTGGTGGAGTGGTGGTGGTGAGGTGGTGGAGTGGTGGTGGTGGTGAGGTGGTGGTGTGGTGGTGGTGAGGTGGTGGAGTGGTGGTGGTGAGGTGGTGGTGGTGTGGTGGTGGTGAGGTGGTGGTGGAGTAGTGGTGGTGGTGAGGTGGTGGTGGTGAAGTGGTGGTGGTGGTGAGGTGGTGGTGTAGTGGTGGTGAGGTGGTGGAGGTGAAGTGGTGGTGGAGTAGTGGTGGTGTGGTGGTGGTGAGGTGGTGGTGAGGTGGTGGTGTGGTGGTGGTGGTGTGGTGGTGAGGTGGTGGTGTGGTGGTGGTGGTGAGGTTGTGGAGTGGTGGTGGAGTGGTGGTGGTGAGGTGGTGGTGTGGTGGTGGTGAGGTGGTGGAGTGGTTGGTAGGAAGAGTAGGAGGAGAGGAGTAAGAAGAGGAAGAAGAAGTAATAGCAGTGGTGTTCATTTTCTTTTCATGAGGACTCAAATCTATCAACATAGTATCTTAGGAGTAGACTTAGGTAATAAAAATATATATCAAATATGAGTCTTTCAAATATAACAGTAATGCATAAACCAGAAAGAGATGAGAAAAAGTAGAAATAACCAGAATTAATGATAAACAAGAGGAAAATTATTGGTTTGGCTTGTTATTCGTCTCTGGGAAGGTAGAATGAAGGTTAGGGGGTGGGCACGGGGGGGTGGGGGGGTCGAGGGGCACAAGGGGGGGGGGGCACAAGGGGGGGGTCGAGGGAGCCATGGCCCACCCCGAAATTTCCTTCCTTGTATAAAATCAGAATACACTAACAGTCGCTTAGAAACAATAAATAATTTTCCGTTTCAGTTTCAGTTAGATGAAATACATGATACAAGGCCTTATAGTTGCCTTATATATGCCTTATAGTTGCTGTGATACTACCACACACACATGACCTCAATAATAACAGGCCTAACAAATCATCTTTCCTCTCTTGTTGATCATTAATACTGGCTATTTCTACTTGTTCTCACCCCTTTCTGGTGTATGCATTACTGTTCTCCTTATTGACCCTTCCTCAGCCTTCCATAAGGTTGATAATCCCGTCATTTTACGTAATAGTTGTTAAATTAGAGTTGACATGAGAAAAAAAGTGAGGGTTCCAGTTCCTGATCTTGATATTACAGCGCACAATATATACATTTGATCAACTTTTATTGTTTTCTGCATTCAGGGATGAAACACCAGCAACAGCCTGAACAGTTAGGCTAGGTAATGTTGGTCAGGTAACCAATGTCCAGGTTAGGTTAGTGAACGAGCGTGTGGGTCTGGGGGGGCTGCCCCCCCCCCCCCCCCCCCAGTTAGGTCAGGTTACGTTACCAATGTCAAACTTCAGTTTTAGTGTTCTGGGACAAGCGAAAGATTTTGAGTCGATTCGGCCCAAGTTTTTCCTGCCCTGGTCGTTCCGGCCCGCAACCCTAGTCATTCCGGCCTCAAACCAAGTCATTCCAGCCCTCGCATCCAAATCATTCCCGCAAATTTGCAATTTGAGAAAGTGATGACAAATATTTAAAAATACACTTTTTAGACGTTTTGACTGGAAAAAACTCTCCGCTTGTAAAAGCATCAAATAATAACCTAATCAAACCATTAAACTAACCTAACCCTCAAACTAACCTAACCTAAGAAAAAATTTATGTTTGCACAACATTTCTGTTACTTCCACACTCGTTCTGACCTGTAGAAACAGTAGAAGGGTGAAAAATACTTGATCCAGACACAGTCATGTTATACATATTTGTCGTATATATATATATATAATATATATATATATATATATATATATAATATAAATATATATATATTATATATATATATATATATATATATATATATATATATATATATATATATATATATATAAGGAAAGGCAGCCCTTGTCACAATTTAGTTCTTACATGGCATTGTTTCGAAATTAATTTAATGTTTCAAGACAAGATATTAAACTGGACTCAGATTCATCCCAATCGTTCAGTCTTATCAATACTACTTAGAAGTTTCAAAGGTGCAGGGCCGGAATGACTTAAATTGGAGGCCGGAACAACTAGGAATGACTAGGGGCGGAAAAACTTTGGGCCTGAGTGACCTGTTACCCAAGCGAATAATGTTGTGCCCAATAATGAAATAGCCTTTACTAACCTAAATATCTCTACAAAACCTAACCCAAACCCTAACCTAAATCAAACCTAGACATAACCTAAATGTAACCTAACCTAAACCTAACTTAACCTAGCTATTATTATATATAAATAAGTGTCATATTTTTTGTTTCTGCAAGTGAATAACTACTGCATGATACACTGAGCCGAAAATAATAGATAAAAAGTCAGCTGTAAGGCCTGTGGACTGTGCAGCCCGCCAACTGCTGCGGAATATTAACCCTTCATTCTATGTATTCACCTATTACCAGTGGAACTGTCACCAAACATTTCTGGTAAATTGGTACTTTCAACCAGTAATTGAGTAAGAGGTCAAAAATACTCTTTTCTCATGTATTTTCATGTGTTAAGACTGATGGTCACATTAAAATCTGTGGGAAATGCATAATTTTGCAGCTATCCCCCTCCTCCATAACAACCCTGGGGACCCGGCGGGAACGTTTTGGGCGGGAAAAATGGCAACTAGTTTTGTACAGGTAGTATATTATGTGGGTGACGTAAATATATCCGATAAAAACTCTATGGGATGACATACATAAAAATATATGAAATAAAATAAGGCCGCAAATACATAAGAAATATATCAGAGAAAGTCTACGGGAATGACTGACCTATTCCTGGAAACATTTCAACGGTAGAACTGCTGTTTAATACAATACATGGACAATTGGTTATGTAACCTGACATTGCTTGGTGGGCGCAGCCCTACCCCTTTACTGCTTACATTGGTAACGTAACCTGACCTAACTGTGGGGGACTGAGTCCCCCCAGACCCCACCCGCTCGTTCACTAACCTAACCTAGACATTGGTCAACTGGCCAACCTAACCTAGCCCCATAACCTAGCCTAACAGTTCAGGCTGTTGCTGGTATTTAATCCCTGAATGCAGAAACACGGTTAAAAGTTGATTAAATGTATATATTGGGCACTGTAATATCAATATCAAGAGCTGGAACTGTCGCCGAAAATAGGAACACTCGCCGATGTGAAAAAAATGGAACACTCGCCGATGTGAAAAAAAATGGAACACTCGCCGAAGTCTGCGAGAATTCCTATCGGCGACAGTTCCCGGTACCAATAAAGGGACGTGGTTTTTACTCACGTTTCTCCACAGGATCGGAGAGCAGCTGCATACACCGCACCATCTCGTCAAACTGTGCTGTGAGGCTCTCCATGGCGAGGAGGAGGAAGAGGGGCTTGTAAGAAGAGGAGGAAGAGGGGCTTGAGGCGTCTTGCTTCCCTCAATACAACACACGCACACACACACACCTGTAAACGTGTAGATGCCATTAATGTAAGTAAAGTAATTTCTCCCATCAAACCCCAACAACAACAAATTAAGTTCCTCCACACTCGAATCACGATGTCACGAGTAAGACCCACACATCATATAACACTCATATCACAGTAACCCCGCCTCTATAAGCCTCCCCCTGTGTACTCACCGCTGCTTGGTCTTGCTACACACCCGCCACACTGGATACACACATACCAACGCGGCCAAACACACACTAAATACACACAAAAATACACATTAACACGAAGGAACTGCCTGTTCTCTGCCTTATATCTCCCGCACAAGTATAGACACAGGGCCGGGCTGCCCGCCGCCTCCTGAGGTAAACAAAGGAGCAGCGGTACACACTTTAATCCTATGTAAAAAGAGTTGAAGTAAGAGTATCCATAAGTAATACAGATTCCAACCCTTTTACTTTAACCTTTTATAGCGTACTTAGATTCAAAATAGCTGGGTATTTAAATTCTTGAAAGCGATAAACCTATATAAAAAGAATACAAATAAGAGTATCGATAAGTAATACAGATTCAGACCCTTTTACTTCAATTTTTTATGTTATAGTGTACTTATTCCAAAGACATTCTACAACAAGATACCTCTCTCGGGCTCCCTCTATGCAATTTCTGTTATCCGCCGACGGTGTCGCCGCCGTGCGGCAGGGGTTGTACCAGTCTGCTGGCCCATTCACTTGCTGCATATGACTATCATATAGACCATGGTTTATCAGTATATATGATATACAATACATATATGATATATCTTCCTAAATGTTTGTTCTATAATATTATCAAATAAAAAACAGTAAAACACGCTACGATAAAGAAATGCCATTACGAGACTGAAGAAATATGCATGAACGAAGAAATATGCAATAAAAATTCACTTCAACTCTTCGCCATTTAAAACTTTGCGAGTCAACTTTTATCATGAAGGGTATCAATAGAAGCGCAATTTTATTAGCTTTCCATTGATATATTTCGTTTTCTGATAAATGAATTAGAGCCATGCATAAATTAGCGTTAAATAAATAAATAAAATCATCAATCGGGTAATTTTCCCGATTGATGAGGTTATTTATTTAGTTAACGCTAATTTATGCATGCTGCTAATTCATTTATCAGAAAACAAAATATATAAGTAAATAAATAACATCATCAATTGGGAAAATTACCCGATTGATGATTTTATTTATCTATTTAACGCTAATTTATGCATGGTTCTAATTCATTTATCAGAAAACTAAATATATCAATGGAAAGCTAATAAAATTGCGCTTCTATTCATATATTTCATGTGAAAAGTTGACTCGCAAAGTTTTAAATGGCGAAGAGTTGAAGTGAATATTAAGTTCATGCATATTTCTTCTGAGTCTCGTAATGGCATTTCTTTGGTGTGTTTTACAGTTTTTTATTTGATAATATTATAGAACAAACATTTACGAAGATTACAGTATATAATCATATATACATGTACTGATAAACCAGTCTATATGATAGTCATATGCAGCAAGTGAATGGGCCAGCAGACTGGTTAACTCCTGCCGAATGATGGAGGTCGATTTCACGCGCACCACAGGGCACCCCGGAATGAGGTATCTTGTTGTTGAATGTCTTTGCCTATACTTGGATTCAAAACAGCTGGGTATTTAAATTCTTGAAAGCGGTGGTGCCATATTTAGGCTTCAAAGGTATTTTTTCTTTTTCTTGCTATTTATATCTATTCTTGACCTCTAAACGTGTAATTCCACCCCCTTAATGTTGTCAATGAATGAAATGATACGTGGATTTCTTGAGGAGGAGGTGGAAGAGGAGGAAGAGGAGGAGGAGAAGGAGGAGGAAGAGGAAAAATAGTAAGTGGATGAGAGTGGATGGGTTAACGTCTATAGTGGATGAGGATGGATGAGAGAGTGGATGAATAATATATGAGTATAGAATGAGTGGTAGATATATAATGGATGAAAAATCAATAACTGATGGATGAATGAATGGATGCGGAAAAGAAAAAATGGAAGCACATATAGATAACTATTTATCTTAAATATAAACTTATCACCAATTTTTTTCCTTATTATTAACTTACTTTTCTTATCTTATCCTAGCCTCCTCCTCCACCTCCACCTCCACCTCCTCCTCCTTCTCCTCCCTCTTCCTCCTCCTTCTTCTTCTCTTCCTCCTCCTCTTCCTCCTCCATCTTCTCCTCTTCCTCCTCCTCCTTCTCCTCCTCCCTCTCCTCCTCCTCCTCTTCCTCCTCCTCTACCTCCGCCTTACCTCCTTTATACCTTAAAGTAGTCGTCCAGACCCATTTTTTTTTGGCCTAATTATGTTGACTGTACATTCAAAACACCTAATCCACCAAAAATAATTGATTTCCAGGCCTTATTTCCGTAAAAACACGACTTTTGTAAAAAGCGCGCGAAAAAAAAAATCTTCCCTCCAACAGGGCTACGACTGTTATTGATGACGTCAGAACAGGGACGCCCGCAGACACTCTGTCTGACACCTGTCGGCAAATGTTATGATGACCGATTGTACTTCGGTGTCAGAGTGAATCTGTCGCTGTGACCGACACTCTTCCCACACACACGCCTGCACACACGCCTGCGCACCAACATCCTTCCTGCACACACACACACATACACACACAACACACACGTGTGTGGAGGGCGTGTGTGCAGGCGTGTGTGGTGGAAGTAGGCGTGTGTGTAAGAAGGGGTCGGTGTGCAGACGTGTGTGCAGGCGTGTGTGTGGGAAGGGTGTCGGTGTGCAGGCGTGTGTGTGGGAAGGAAGCGTGTGTGTGGGAAGGAGGCGTGGTGTGTGGGAAGGAGGCGTGTGTGCAGGCGTGTGTGTGTGCAGGCGTCTGTGTGGGAAGGGTGTCGGTGTGCAGGCAGTGGGTGTGTGTGGGAAGGAAGCGTGTCTGCAGGCGTGTGTGTGGGAAGGAGGCGTGTGTTGCAGGCGTGTGTGTGGGAAGGAGGCGTGTATGCAAGCGTGTGTGTGGGAAGGAGGCGTGTGTGCAGGCGTGGGTAAAACTTTGGAAGAAGTCCTTCACCCCTATCTTTTTTTTCTTCCCCCTATAGCCAACAGCCTGGGGAACTGGCGGGAATACGGGGTTTTTGGGTGGGGGAAGCAAATATAAGTGATTTATGGCTCCCCAAAAAAATCATCAAAGTCACTATATGTAAAAATCTAACCTAACCTAACCTTAACCACAAAGTATACCTAACCTAACCTAACCTAACCTAACCTTAACCACAAAGTATACCTAACCTAACCTTAACCACAAAGTATACCTAACCTAACACCTAACTTAACCACAAAGTATAGCCTAACCTAACCTAACCTTAACCACAAAGTATATCTAACCTAACCTAACCTTAACCACAAAGTATACCTAACCTAACCTATAACCTTAACCAAAGTATAACCTAACCTAACCTTAACCACAAAGTAATACCTAACCTAACCTAGCCTAACCTTAACCACAAATGTATACCTAACCTAACCTTAACCACAAAGTATACCTAACCTAACCTAACCTTAACCACAAAGTATACCTAACCTAACCTAACCTTAACCACAAAGTATACCTAACCTAACCTAACTTAACCTTAACCACAAAGTATACCTAACCTAACCTAACCTTAACCACAAAGTATACCTAGCCTAACCTAACCTTAACCACAAAGTATACCTAACCTAGCCTAACCTAACCTTAACCCACAAAGTATACCTAACCTAACCTAACCTTAACCACAAAGTATACCTAACCTAACCTAACCTTAACCACAAAGTATACCTAACCTAACCTTAACACAAAGTATACCTAACCTAACCTAACCTTAACCACAAAGTATACCTAACCTACCTAACCTTAACCACAAAGTATACCTAACCTAACCTAACCTTAACCACAAAGTATACCTAACCTAACCTAACTGGACTTAGAATTTTTTGAGGCACCTCATATTTCATAGCGGTCGTGTGGGTTAACCAAGGCTGAGCGCACGCTGGAACCTTTACAGATGTGAAGTATAATAAGCATACAATACAGTGCGGTAGTTCATTTCAGTCAAAGCCGGAAGGATGAGTTCCAAAGTATTTCCCAGGCGTGTGTGTGGGAAGGGTGTCGGTGTGCAGGCGTGTGTGTAGGAAGGAAGCGTGTGTGCAGGCGTGTGTGGGGGAAGGAGGTGTGTGTGGGAAGGGTGTCGTGTGCAGGCGTGAGTGTGGGAAGGGTGTCGGTGTGAAGGCGTGTGTGTGGGACGGAGGCGTGAGTGTGGGAAGGGGTGTCGGTGTGCAGGCGTGTGTGTGGGAAGGGTGTCGGTGTGCAGGCGTGTGTGTGGGAAGGAAGCATGCTGCACCCATAAAGGATGCATGCATGTGGCATATAGCAAAAAAAATCTATCAGAAACACCCAAATATCTTCAAGTACTATTATATTTATCTCTGTGTTTACGTGCCTCTGATCAGCGCGGGAAGATGAGCCTCCCTGATGGTACGTCACGGAGCCTGAGCCTGAGCGTCTGCAAATCTTGAGTGCGTTTTGAGAACTCGGGGAATTTGCAGATTTTGATTGCGGATTATTTAAAAACGGCTGACTGGATACAAAAAGTGACGACGTATTGTTGATATACTCGTCAATGGCTATGATTTGATTGCATTAAATCAGGAATTATGAAATGGTCTGGACGACTACTTTAAATGACCTCCTCCTCCTTGAGTGTAGAGTCCCTGCATTTGGTCAGCGGTTCGAGCCCACCAAGTTCGTCCTGGCGTGGTGGCGCTTTGTATAGTCAATAACCTTGTAGTTGGTACTTGCAAAGTGTCTAGATAGGATCAAAGTATCTTATCTTATCCTCCTCCTTCAGAGATATCGGTACCCGAAATATCAAAGTACAGTAAAACCCTTATAACTCGGCACGATAGGGGCTCTGGCCCTTGCCGAGTTATTCAATGTGCCGAGTTATGCAATGTCCTCCTCTGATATGGGTTAAAAAAAAAAAAAAAAAAAAAAAAAAAAAAAAAAAAAAAAAAAAAAAATATATTGTCAAAGCATAAAAACTACACTTATCAGTGAACGGGTAGAATGTGCTGGATTTGATATCAAACTCAGCACAAATAGCACACATGGACGCACCTGCATCCATCCTTGCCAGTACTTTCACCTTTTCCTGCAGGCTCAGGCTCTTCAATTTCATTCCCTTCCTGCTGGAGACACCCTTGCGTGATGGAGCTGACATCTTGATATACAGTACTGTATGATGTAATTCCAAAACACGTAAAATAGGTGGCAAAGTAAAGCAAAGGTCTGGTACCAGCGCGTAGACTGAGCCGTGTTTTTGTCGTCCAAGCACCGTCTTGGATTACGAATCCCAATCCAATAACACTTGCTGAAATGTGTGTTATACTACTTTGTGATATTGTTTGCAATGTTTTGCATTGATTATTATTTCGGCTCCTACCAAGCTTGTTGTGTTTTTTTAAGCAGAAACCAATCCTTTTTTAATTTCGACAAAAACGGAATTCGTATCCAAGACGGTGCTTTGACGACATAAACACGGCTCAGCAGCTGACAGCCTACGCGCTGGTTCCTGACCTTTGCTTTACTTTGCCACGTATTTTTACGTGTTTTGGGATTACATCATACAGTACTGTATTTCAAGATTTTCAGCTCCATCACGAAAAGGGTGTCTCCAGCAGGAAGGGAGACTTCAATGAATTGAGAGCCTGAGCCTGCAGGAAAGGTCAAAAGGACAAAAATACTACTTTATGCGACTAAGGCTTTGCCGAGTGTAAGCAAAGAGTTTCAGTTATAACAGCAATATGCTGAGATACATTATTTTTTGCCGACTTTCTGTTTACATGTTCACACAAAGGTTGTGAGGGCATGATATACGAGTGAAAACCAAAAGCGATGCAATCTAGGGGAGGCGGTACAGAGTGGTTAAGCGTCACCGAGTGGCGTTCTCGAAAACCCGAGTTCGATCCCGAGTGAACCCATAAATCCCCTTGAAATCTTTCGCACCATCGAGTGGCCTAAGAAACACCCACATGCCGGTCCTTAAACTCCACCTTCGACTGGGGGAGTGCATGGGAGGACACGGGGCGGCATGAGCCTTAACTCACAGGCGTCACTATAACAATCCTGCCTGCGCCACCACTGGCGAGGGCCCAAACCCATCACAGCCCTCGAGTGAGCCTCCAGGGCCCTACCATCCCACCCCTGGAGCTCACTGCCTACCCCGCGCTATAGGGCATAGATGTAAATTTAAAAAAAAAAAAAAAAAAAAAAAAAAAAAAAAAAAATTGTCTTTGCCTTGCCGAGTTATATCAAATTCCAAGTTATACAGTGCCGAGTTATAAGGGTTTTACTGTATTTGCAAAAACTTGACCCAGCAAAATCCGTGGGGGTGGACGAAATCTCGCCTAAATTACTTCGCGAATGTTACAGTCAACTTTCGCTTTAATTAAAGATTATTTCCAACAAATCGCTAATTATTCAAAAACGTTCCATATGTAGTTCAGCAGATATATCCTCGTTATAGACCAATAGATCTCCTGGTATCTGTTATTCCTATGT
>JACEEZ010007463.1:122500-156185 GCA_016584305.1 Chionoecetes opilio
CCATCACCGCAACCACCACCATCACTACAACAACCACCACCACCACCACCGACATCACTACACCATTTAAAAAAAAAAAATTGAACTTTTTTCAAGAACAATTTAGCACTTTTATTTTCTTTGTAAAAAGTAAAGAAAATCAAAGAAGGAGATGGTGAAGGTTAGGTTGGGTTAGGTCAGGTTGTAAATGAAGTATTTTAAGGTGAGTGTATTTAAAAAGTTGACTTTAGCCTGTGCGAGCTTGGACACGTTCCACATCTTTAGTGTGGACGTCTATTTCCTAGTTAAATAAGATGGAAAGGGGTTTTACTATTTCGTTCTTTGCTTCTTTTAATATGCGTGGCAAAATTTTGTCAGGACCAGGACTTTTGTTAATTTTCATGTTATTTATCGCGAGCAAATTGTTGCATTACTGAAAGGTTAATGAGCTGAGGCAAGTACCTTTGTTCAGGGTTTTCGGGATGGTTTGGTTTTGCGTGGTGTTTTCTACTGTGAAGACTGATGCCAAAAAGTTATTTAGAGTATCCGCCATAGTCACTTCATTTTCTGTGTGTTCGCCATTTTCCATTTCCAACAATTAGTATGGTTGACGTCATTACTTTTTTCTTTTTAACATAGCTGTAGAATTCTTTAGGGTTTAATTTGCTCATTTCGGCAATGCGTACTTCAAATTTTGTCTTGTTCTGCTTAATAAGTTTTTTTCGCATTTCGTCTAATTCTATCGTTTTCGCGTTTGTCATCTTCATTTTGTGTTTCCTTGTGTTTTTCATATGCACGCTTTTTAGCTGCGAGGCTGTCCTTGATTTCGCGGATCCACCATTTCGGTTTAACATTTTGAAAAGATCGCCTATATCGCATCTGTATTGAGGATTGTATTGCTAAGTTAAGCTTACCATTCATTTATTCATGCCATGCTACATTTATGTCGTTCCTTTCTGAGATAACATTTCAATCGGTGTTCGTTAAGATTCTTTTTAGTTTTCTGAAGTCTGCTTTTCGATAATCAAGAACTTTTTCTTTACTTTCGACTTCGCTTGTCTTACTGATGTTAATACTGAAAGTAAATACCCCGTGGTCACTGCTACTGAATTCAGATCCGACGTTAACGTTACTGACAAGATTTTCGTTAGTTGTGAAAATAATATCTTGAATATTATCGCCTCTCGTTGGTTGATCCACATGTTGGTATAAAGCATTTTCTTGGAGATTTTAATAGAGAGTGTGCCCCGAATGTGTTGTCAGTGAGGTGCCCCAACTGGTTACGGGAATATTGAAATCAACGAATATTACGCGTTCGTTTTGAGAACTAATTTCCGCTATTTGTTCATAGAGTTCTTCGTCAATTGTACTTTTTTGAGCTGTAGGTCGATAAACAAGGTCAATGACTACTTTGTGTGAATGACGTTTTAGTTGAATGAAAATTACATTACTGTTATCAGTTTCGTGTTTAGATACTACAAGGGGATGAAGGCAGGACTTTATATACAAGAATACACCTCCTCCTGCCCTTCAAAGTCTTTCTGAACTTAATAAGTTATACCCCGGTATAGCAAATTCAACCAAAAAATCTCTATTGGTCGTATCTATCCATGACTCGGAAACTCCGATGATGTCGTAATGTTCTGAATAAACTAGTTCCTCTAAATCTTGAAATTTGTTACGTATACTACGGGCATTATAGTAAACAGGCTTTAATATCGGGATGAGTAGTTGGGGCTTTGCGGGAACTAGATTATGGGGCTTTGTGGGAACGAGAAATTACATTGCGGGAACGAGAGCTTAAGTTGTTGTCGGAACCTCTACCAGCTGGGAGTTTTTTGGTTTGTAGTTTGTTACCGCGTCACTGAGAAGCCTACCGAGTCGTGCAGAACCAACTGAATTTAAGTGGAGACCATCGTTTCGGAAGAGAATCGGTTGGTTATAAAAATGCTCTCATAAGTTTATATATTCAACACCTTCTTTACAGAGGTTTGCGAGACGATTATTTGTGCTGAAGGCATTGTTGTAGAAGCTGTGTGCAGCATTGATCCTCGGACGAATACCAGAGATGATGATTTTACAAGTTTTTACTTTATATTTATTCATCATATTGCGATATTTAGTAAGGAGGGCCTCTGATCTGGTTTGTTTAACGTCATTTGTTCCTGCGTGAATGATGATCAGTGTGTTTGCGTCAACGTCATTTGTTATTTCATCGCAGGCTTCTGCTATGTTGTCCAAGGACGCTCCTGGAATGCAGTGCCTCTTTCTGTGGTGGGGATCACGACCAAAGAATTCCACTAATTGATCACGAATTATTGAGTCCCCGATCAGTTTAACGTCCTTTTCTACTGACGTTTCGGCAAAGATTTCGAATATGTTGAAGGTTGTGACGGGGAGTTGCTTCTTTCTCAATGGTTGTCTTACACCACGTCTTACAAGGATGAATGGGATGTGGTGTAAGAGGAGGAGGAGGAGGAGGAGGAGGAGTAGGAGTAGGAGAAGGAGGATTACATAGGATTTTACATAGGAATAACAGACACCAGGAGACCTATTGGTCCATAGCGAGGGTATCTGCTGAAACTACATCTACTAACTATCAACTATTGTAAAAAAAACAGTTGGAAAATGATACCATGTCCCTAAAGAGGATAGGAACATGGAAGTTTCATAGTGCAGAATGATAGGATATGAAAAATACTAACTACAACCTATCACTACCAAATACAACTAATTGAACGGGGGACTAGATACGAATTCGCTTTATCAATACCCATTTACTTTACAGTGCGCGGCAAGTCTGTTTTTGAATGTTTGTTATTGTGCTGGCTCCGACAACATTTTCTGGTAACTTGTTTCCATCGATCAACGACTCTAACATTGAAATAATTTTTACGGAGATCGGTGAGCAACGTTGACCGTTTAGTTTTTTAAAACCCTTATTTCTTTTTGTTGAAAAGCTCGAATAGGTTCTCTTGATTAATGACATCAAAACCTATTTAGGATCTTAAAGGTTTTCATCAAGTCCCCACGGATTCTAGATCCTTAAGGAAAACATATTAAATTTCCGCAGTCTCTCTTCATACGATGAATTTCGCAGAGATGGGAAATTTGTTTGGTTGCTCTTCTTTGCACTGATTCCAATTTGGCTTTATCTTTACGAAACAGGGCGACCAGAATTGAACGGCATATTCCAAGTGCGGCCTAACCAAAAGGGCGTGTATAATTGTGTCATTACTTTCGGAGTTTTTTATGTTTAAAAGTTACCTTTTAATAAGCACCCAACAAAACACAAATTTTTGCCTTTTTACGTTGTGCTAGAATGGGATGTTTTATAGGGATTACATTACTGAATTTTTGCCTTTATNTGGGGGGGCCAGACTGTAGCGTCCCCCGCGCGTGGCGGCGGGTGCCACCCCAGTTTATTATCATGCCTGAAAGGGAATGGCATGTTTTTTTTGCTTTCATAAGTAATAATTACAATTACACGTTCTTGCGTTAAGAGTAGGAGTAAGAGAAGGAGAGAAGGGAGGGAGGAGGGGAGGAAGGAGGAAAAAGCATGGGGAAAGGGAAAGAGGAAGGAAAGAATACGGGGAGAAAAATTTACTATTTTTTTAGAGGGAGAAGCTAGAGCTAAAGAGGAGGGGAGGAGGATAAAAAAGGATTACAAAGGTGGGACAAACTGCCACGGGACCAATGGCCCTTGCATGGCGTTTGATTTAACTACACTACACAACTAGATAATTGAGAAAAGGATGGGAAAGTAGAAGGCCCTCCCCCCCCCACCATCCCTCCAGCCAAACGGGCCGGAAATAAAAAGTAAACCAGCAATATAGAAAAAATGCAGGAATTGTGAGGAAAGTGAAAGCTGTAACATGGCTAACAAATACTATGTTTGGGGGGTGGTTTTAGGCTGATAGTGGGGTCATGTTATGTGTTTTTTGTAATAGTGAA
Source organism: Chionoecetes opilio (assembly GCA_016584305.1). Taxonomy (NCBI): domain Eukaryota; kingdom Metazoa; phylum Arthropoda; class Malacostraca; order Decapoda; family Majidae; genus Chionoecetes; species Chionoecetes opilio. Next base: position 126,434 of record JACEEZ010007463.1, read on the forward strand.
AACAGTGTGGGGGTTTAAAGGGGTGGGGGGGCACCCTCCCGGCGCTTTTTGGGAGGCAGCAGTCAACAGGCCCCGCTCTATTCAATCTACGGGTTTGTGTCTTTCCATGTAGGACGCCATAAATTATTAAGGCCCCTGCACAGTGACCCTTGGTATTTTAAACCCCAGGTGGTCACTAAATGTCGGGTCCTTGCTGATCCAACCCCGCACAGGTCGGAGAAAAGTAGTGGTAACCTTAACTGGGGGATATCTGTGTGTTCATGGGGTTTAATATGTGTTGGGTAGGATCAGTGTGAAATTTTAAAGGGGGTGCGGCCCCCTTGCCTGGGCTTTCGTGGGAGGCAGCAGCAATCAGGCCCCAGCTCCGTTAAAATCCACGCGGTAGTGCATTTTCCAAGTAGACGCCGTCATTTCAACCCCCCTGCAGCATGACCCCTGTACAAAATTTCCCTATGGTGGTCCTAACGTCGGGCCCTTAAAACCCAAACCCCGTCACGGCAAAAGTTGTAGTAGGCCCGTTAACTCGGGGCTATCTGAGACGTGGGGAGGGTGGTAGAGGATCGCAATCATTTCAGCAATGAGAGAAGCATCAGGGGCCCGGGCGAGAAAATATTTTATCCGAGATAAACAGTGAAATGAGGATTTGATATGAAAATTTTTTCCCCCGGGGCGTTTTTTAAAATGATTCTATGTATTTGATTCTAGTCTGAAGGCACCCCCATTCCATACGTTAAAACAGGTTTGTGAAGAATATTTTTGCCCTTTCTTTAAAAACCTTTTCCTGCTTTTTTTAAATCCGTTGTTTCTAGTTGAGCTTTACCGGTCTAGAGTGAAAAAAATTTCGGGATACGTTTGTAAATCCTTTGAAAATTTTAAAGGGCTTTGATGAGGTCACCCCTTTTTCCTTCGTTTTATAATGGGAATTTGTTAAGTTCTTTGAGCCGATTTCGTAGTTTGTTACGAACCTAGGATCATTTGGGTTTCTCTGCGCGTATTTTTTTTTAGTTTTTCTAGTCCTTTTTTTAAAAGGGACCAGAATGCACACATTTTTCTAGAGGGGGGCGAAAAAAGCGAGTTAAAAAGAGTGAGTATCACTTTTCAGATTTTAAAATGAAGTTTGCCCAAAAAAGTCAAAAAATTTTTTTGCAGTTTTTTCTACCTTTTTAATCGGTTATTCGGTTTGAATCTTTCGAGATTATAAAAACCTAAAATCTTTTTTTTTATCAAATTGTTAGTGGAAATCGTTCATTTCGTAACACATGAGGGTTTTTATTACCAAAATTTTAATACAGAAAGCAAAGGTTGAAATTATTTGCCAGCTTTTTACCATTCGTTAGGTGTTAATAATTTTTTATTTAGTTGGGGGAGATTCTGTAAGGCTATGTTGTGATTTTCGTTTTCTAGCAAATTCGATATTGCATAGTTCCCCCCCCAATGTCATTATATAATTAAGAACAGGAAGGTCTGGAACATTTTGAGGAACGCCATATTAACATGGTCCCGTCAGAAGAATTTTTATTATTACCACCTTTTTACGATTTGACAACCAGTTTTATCAAAAATTGAAAGGGCCCCGTTATACCCTAAGCTTTTTACTTGCTAAGGGGACGCTTATGAGGAAAATTTTCAAAAGCTTTTTAAAAAAGGTAAATTAGTTACGCTTTTGTGTGTCGACATTTTTTAATACACTATTGTAAAAAAAGTAAGTTTTAGAGGCTGAGGTTTATTTCAGAATCCGGTGCGAATCTTTATTATTTTATTTTTCTAAGAAAATTTAAAGATTTGTCTCTCATGATGGATTTTATTTCTTTTCCAGCAATGATGTTAAATGATTGGGCTAATTCCGGACTGAATTTTCTTTCCTTTTTTTAAAAGGAATGACATTTTCTATTTTTCCCTTCGACGGTACTTTCCCCGAGTAAAGCTTTTTGCCAAGTCGCTTCGCCGCTTTGGGCACCCATTTTAGCCGAAATTAGGTGTCAATAGGCTTGAAAAGTGTCCTTTTCTTTTCTTTGGGGACATTTGTGGGGGCAAGGATAAACGTAAAGGAAGAAATTTTCAAAAGGTTATATATCGTCTTTAAATCATTTGAAGCGAGCGAAGAAGTTTTTAGATTTATGCTAAAATTTGTAATATATTGTGCCTGGCGACATTACGTGAAAACGAAAGTAGTGCATTTGTGTACTGGAAATAAAATGTTTCGAGTTGTAGCCCTCACAATAACAGTGTCTGAAACCGAGGATATTCAAGGGCACTGCTGCTCGTGTTAGGCCTCATATAACCCCTATAACTCGTGTTTTAATGCCGTTATAGGTGTTATTTAGGGTTAGCATGGTGTTATATACGTGGTAGGGTGGTGTGTGGGTGTTAAATATGACATTTTAGCCGTGGGTACAGCAGGAGTTCTCCAAACGAGCGAAGGTAGCTTGGAGCTTGATTCGCATTAACAATTATGAAATACCACCACCACTACCACCACCACCACCATCACCAGCACCACACCACCCCCACACCACCCCCCACCACCCCCCACCACCACCATACCACCACCACCACCACCACCACCATTACCACACCATACCACCACACCACCACCATCACCACCATACCACCACACCACCATCACCACCACCACCACCACCACCACCCCCCCATCACCACCATCACCACCCCCACCACACCACACCCCACCACCACCATACCACCACCACCACCACCCCCACCATACCACCACCACCACCACCACCACCATTACCACCCACTACCACCACCACCATACCACCAATCCAGAACCACCACCACCATACCACCACCACCACCATCACCACCACCCCCACCACACCCCATCCACCACCATTACCACCCCCACCACCCCCACCACACCACCACCACCACCACCACTAAACCCCCACCACCACACCAACACCCCACACCACCATCACCACCACCACTCCCACACCACCATCACCACCACCCCCACCATCACCACCACTACCACCACCACCATCACCCCCCACTACCACCACCACCACCCACCCCCACCACCACCAACCACCACCCCCACCACCACCACCACCACACCACCACCACACACCACCACCACCATCATCACCACCACCACCACCACCAACCACCATCCACCACCACCACCACCACCCCCACCACCACCACCACTCCCAACCACCACACCACCATCACCACCCCCAAAACCCACCACACCACCACCCACCACCACCACCACACACCATCCCCATCACCACCACCACCACCACCACCACCATCACCACCACTACACCACCATCACCACACCCCCACCACCACCACCACCACCATCACCACCCCCCCAAACCACCACCACACCACCATCACCCCCACTACTACCACCACCCCCACCACCACCACACCACCACACCACCATCACCAGCACCATCCCCAAACCATACACCACCATCACCACACAAATCACCACCATCACCCCCACCACCACCACCACCATCCACCATCACCGCAACCACCACCATCACTACAACAACCCACCACCACCACCGACATCACTACACCATTTAAAAAAAAAAAATTGAACTTTTTTCAAGAACAATTTAGCACTTTATTTTTTTGTAAAAAGTAAAGAAATCAAAGAAGGAGATGGTGAAGGTTAGGTTGGGGTTTAGGTCAGGTGTAAATGAAAATATTTAAGGTGAGTGTATTTAAAAAGTTGACTTTAGCCTGGGGCGAGCTTGGGGCACGTTCCACATCTTTAGTGTGGACGTCTATTTCCTAGTTAAATAAGATGGAAAGGGGTTTTACTATTTCGTTCTTTGCTTCTTTTAATATGCGTGGCAAAATTTGTCAGGACCAGGACTTTTGTTAATTTTCATGTTATTTTTCGCGAGCAAATTGTTGCATTACTGAAAAGGTTAATGAGTGAGGCAAGTACCTTTGTTCAGGGTTTCGGGATGGTTTGGTTTTGCGTGGTGTTTTCTACTGTGAAGACTGATGCAAAAAGTTATTTAGAGTTTTCCGCCATAGTCACTTCATTTTCTGTGTGTTCGCCATTTTCCATTTCCAACAATTAGTATGGTTGACGTCATTACTTTTTTCTTTTTAACATAGCTGTAGAATTCTTTAGGGTTTAATTTGCTCATTTCGGCAATGCGTACTTCAAATTTTGTCTTGTTCTGCTTAATAAGTTTTTTTCGCATTTCGTCTAATTCTATCGTTTTCGCGTTTGTCATCTTCTTTTTGTGTTTCCTTTTTGTTTTTCATATGCACGCTTTTTAGCTGCGAGGCTGTCCTTGATTTCGCGGATCCACCATTTCGGTTTAACATTTTGAAAAGATCGCCTATATCGCATCTGTATTGAGGATTGTATTGCTAAGTTAAGCTTACCATTCATTTATTCATGCCATGCTACATTTATGTCGTTCCTTTCTGAGATAACATTTCAATCGGTGTTCGTTAAGATTCTTTTTAGTTTTCTGAAGTCTGCTTTTCGATAATCAAGAACTTTTTCTTTACTTTCGACTTCGCTTGTCTTACTGATGTTAATACTGAAAGTAAATACCCCGTGGTCACTGCTACTGAATTCAGATCCGACGTTAACGTTACTGACAAGATTTTCGTTAGTTGTGAAAATAATATCTTGAATATTATCGCCTCTCGTTGGTTGATCCACATGTTGGTATAAAGCATTTTCTTGGAGATTTTAATAGAGAGTGTGCCCCGAATGTGTTGTCAGTGAGGTTTGCCCCAACGGGTTACGGGAATATTGAAATCAACGAATATTCGCGTTCGTTTTGGAGAACTAATTTCGCTAATTTGTCATAGAGTTCTTCGTCAATTGTAACTTTTTGAGCTGTAGGTCGATAAAACAAGGTCAATGACTACTTTGTGTGAAGGGACGTTTTAGTTGAATGAAAATTACATTAACTGTTATCAGTTTCGGGGTTAGATACTACAAGGGGATGAAGGCAGGACTTATATACAAGAATTTAAACCCCCTCCCGCCTTCAAAGTCTTTTGAACTTAATAAGTTATACCCCCGGTATAGCAAATTCAACCAAAAAATCTCTATTGGTCGTATCTATCCATGACTCGGAAACTCCGATGATGTCGTAATGTTCTGAATAAACTAGTTCCTCTAAATCTTGAAATTTGTTACGTATACTACGGGCATTATAGTAAACAGGCTTTAATATCGGGATGAGTAGTTGGGGCTTTGCGGGAACTAGATTTTGGGGCTTTGTGGGAACGAGAAATTACATTGCGGGGAAAGAGAGCTTAAGTTGTTGTCGGAACCTCTACCAGCTGGGAGTTTTTGGTTTGTGTTTGTTACCGCCGTCACTGAGAAGCCTACCGAGTCGTGCAGAACCAACTGAATTTAAGTGGAGACCATCGTTTCGGAAGAGAATCGGTTGGTTATAAAAATGCTCTCATAAGTTTATATATTCAACACCTTCTTTACAGAGGTTTGCGAGACGATTATTTGTGCTGAAGGCATTGTTGTAGAAGCTGTGTGCAGCATTGATCCTCGGACGAATACCAGAGATGATGATTTTACAAGTTTTTACTTTATATTTATTCATCATATTGCGATATTTAGTAAGGAGGGCCTCTGATCTGGTTTGTTTAACGTCATTTGTTCCTGCGTGAATGATGATCAGTGTGTTTGCGTCAAAAGTCAAATTTTTTATTTCACGCAGGCTTCTGCCTATGTTGTCCAAGGACGCTCCGGAATGCAGTGCCTCTTTCTGTGGGGGGGATCACGACCAAAGAATTCCACTAATGATCACGAATTATTGAGTCCCGATCAGTTTTAAGTCCCTTTTCTACTGACGTTTTGGCAAAGATTTTGAATATGTTGAAGGTTGTGACGGGGAGTTGCTTTTTTCAAGGTTGTCTTTCACCACGTCTTACAAGGATGAATGGGATGTGGTGTAAGAGGAGGAGGAGGAGGAGGAGGAGGAGTAGGAGTAGGAGAAGGAGGATTACATAGGATTTTACATAGGAATAACAGACACCAGGAGACCTATTGGTCCATAGCGAGGGTATCTGCTGAACTACATACTACTAACTATCAACTACTTGTAAGAAAACAGTTGGAAAATGATACCATGTCCCTAAAGAGGATAGGAACATGGAAGTTTCATAGTGCAGAATGATAGGATATGAAAAATACTAACTACAACTATCACTACTACTACAACTAATTGATACGGGGGACTAGATACGAATTCGCTTTATCAATACCCATTTACTTTACAGTGCGCGGCAAGTCTGTTTTTGAATGTAGTTATTGTGCTGGCTCCGACAACATTTGCTGGTAACTTGTTCCATCGATCAACGACTCTAACATTGAAATAATTTTTACGGAGATCGGTGATGCAACGTTGACCGTTTAGTTTTAAACCATTATTTCTTGTTGTTGAAAGCTCGAATAGGTTCTCTTGATTAATGACATCAAAACCTATTTAGGATCTTAAAGGTTTCTATCAAGTCCCCACGGATTCTATGATCCTTTAAGGAAAACATATTAAATTTCCGCAGTCTCTCTTCATACGATGAATTTCGCAGAGATTGAATTTGTTTGGTTGCTCTTCTTTGCACTGATTCCAATTTGGCTTGATCTTTTACGAAACAGGGCGACCAGAATTGAACGGCATATTCCAAGTGCGGCCTAACCAAGGACGTGTATAATTGTGTCATTACTTTCGGAGTTTTATGTTCAAAGTTACGTTTAATAAAGCCCAACATCATATTTGCCTTTTTACTGTCAGCTAGGCAATGCGGACTGGTTTTCAGATCATTACTGATGATGACACCTAAATCCTTTTCCTGCTGTACTTCAGTTAACGATTTATTTTGCATTAGATAGTTATATTTGAGGTTATCGTTGCCTATATGCATTACCTTACATTTATCGGAATTGAATTTTAATAGCCATTTATCACTCCAATCTGATAGTTTGTCGGAGGAGGAGGAGGAGAAGGGGGATTACATAGGATTATATAGGAATAACAGACACCAGGAGACCTATTGGTCCATGACGAGGGTATCTGCTGAAACTACATTACTACTAACTATCAATTACATGTAAGAAAACAGTTGGAAAATGATACCATGTCCCTAAAAGATAGGAACATGGAAGTTTCGTAGTGCAGAAAGATAGGGTATGAAATATACTAACTACAACTATCACTACCACTACAACTAATCGATACGGGGGACTAGATACGAAATCGCACTATCAATACCCATTTACTTTACAGTGCGCGTCAAGTCTGTTTTTAAATGTAGTTATTGTGCTGGCTCCGACAACATTTGCTGGTAACTTGTTCCATCGATCAACGACCTCTAACATTGAAATAATTTTTTCAGAGATCGGGATGCAACGTTGACCGTTTAGTTTTAAACCATTATTTCTTGTTGTCACTTGAGTTGAAAGCTCGAATAGGTTCTCGTGATTAATGACATCAAATCGTTTTAGGATCTTAAAGGTTTCTATCAAGTCCCCACGGATTCTACGATCCTTTAAGGAAAACATATTAAGTTTCCGCAGTCTCTCTTCATAAGATGAATTTCGCAGTGATGGAATTTGTTTGGTTGCTCTTCTTTGCACTGATTCCAATTTGGCTTGATCTTTTGCGAAACAGGGCGACCAGAATTGAACGGCATATTCCCAGTGCGGCCTAACCAAGGACGTGTATAATTGTGTCATTACTTTCGGAGTTTTATGTTCAAAGTTGCGTTTAATAAAGCCCAACATCATATTTGTCTTTTTACTGGCAGCTAGGCAATGCGGACTGGTTTTCAGATCATTGCTGATGATGACACCTAAATCCTTTTCCTGCTGTACATCAGTTAACGATTTATTCTGCATTTGATAGTTATATTTGAGGTTATCGTTGCCTATATCCATTACTTTACAAATATCGGAATTGAATTTTAATAGCCATTTATCACTCCAATCTGATAGTTTGTCGAGATCACTTTGTATGAGTTCGCAGTTTTCTCTAGTATATGCTTTACCGCCTAATTTGGTGTCATCTGCAGATTTCGATATTTTAGATACAAGTCCGCACTCCAGATCGTTGATATATATCAGAAAAAGAGTAGGACCCAAGACCGAGCCCTGAGGCACCCCACTAGTAACATCTAACCAATCAGATGCATCGCCATTTATTACTACCCGTTGTTTACGATTTGAAAGCCAATCGCCAATCCATGAACATAATTGCTCTCCTAAGCCATGTGCCCTTAGCTTGGTCAACAGTCGCTTATGGGGAACTGTATCGAAAGCTTTCTGAAAATCAAGGTATATTACATCCGAGGGAATTTTAGCGTCCCAGTTTGAATAAATGACATTAAAAAAATCCAGTAGGTTTGTTAAGCAGGATCTTTTATATCGAAATCCATGCTGTGAGTTTAGTATTGAGTTATTTTCATCGAGAAAAGACACTATTTTATCCATCAATATTTTCTCAAATAGTTTAACAATCACAGACGTTAGACTAATTGGGCGATAACTACTTGCAAGGCTTTTACTCCCTTTCTTGAATATCGGTGTCACATTAGCTAATTTCCACATACTAAGAACATTTTTGTCCATTAGTGATTTATTGAGAATAATCTTTAATGGGAGCGAAATATGACTATGACATTCGCGAAGTAATCGCGGCGAGATTTCGTCCACCCCCATGGATTTTATGGGTCGAGTTTCTGCAAATACTTTGATATTTCGTCTACTGTTATCTCTCCTATTTCCAATCTATCACTTTCGAGTCCCGCATACATGGTTACTGGTTCTGGTAATGGAGCTTCGTCTTCTTTAATAAATACCGCATTAAAGTATTCATTGAGTACGAATGCCATACTCTTATTATCATTTACCAAGATGTTATTCTTATCTTTCAGTGGCCCAATACTTGTTTTGACGTTTTTCTTACTTCGAACGTATTGAAAGAACCTTTTCGGGTTTGATTTGGATTCCTTTGCAATTTTTTCTTCATACTCGCGCTTTTTAGACTTAATTAGTCCTTTGCAGCGACGTTTTACGTCATTGTATTCTCTAGAATCGCAGTCCGCATTTGATCGCTTGTAAACTTTATACGCTCGTCGCTTACTGTCAATGATTTGTTGAATCTCATTAGTCATCCAACTGAGTTTGTTTATGTTATTTAGACGTTTCCTTATCATGGGAACATGTTTTTCAACCACCGATTGGAGTTTATTTGTGAATAAATTACACATGTTTTCGGCGTTATTACCGTTTAGTAGGTCAACCCAATCAACTTCGCTTAGTACCCTGCTGATCTTCGTGAAATCTGCTTTATTATAATTGGGAACTAATAACCGATTTTCTGTGATGTCTACATTGCAATTTATGCCGCATCTGATTAACCTGTGATCACTGTTTGCCAAATGTTCACCTATGTCGCAGTAATCAATCAGATCAGTGTCGGTAGTGAAAACTAAATCTAGGATACTATTATCACTTGTAGGCTCACGGACCACCTGATTTAAATATACTTCGTTTACCATATCAAGCAATCGCGTACGTTCTCTATCAGCAAAATTATTATTCCAGTTTATACGAGGTAGGTTAAAATCTCCACATATAATTGTGTCGTTATTATTGTTGATAACTGACTTTATCTCGTCATAGAGGAGGCCATCGACTTCCGCATTAGATTTGGGAGGACGATATATTGTCCCAATAGTTAGCAATTTACCGTTTAGCTTAATCTTTGCGGAAACTGAGTCATAGTGATCTTTATTTACTTAATCGATTTCGATTGCTTGCAAATTATCTTTAATGTAAAGAATGACAACTCCACCTGCTTTATGCGTACGACAATTTAGGAATGTCTTATAGCCTGGAATGGCTATTTCAGCTAATAAATGTTTATCTTTTGTGTTGAACCAACTCTCAGTGATACTAACGATATCTGGCGTTTCGGCAACAACGTATGCTATTAGTTCGTTACGCTTTAAAATAATGCTTCTGGCATTTGTATATAGTAATTTAAGTTCTTTAATAGTTTTGGTAACCTTGCGTGAGGGTTTACCGGCAGGGTGTCTGGGGTCCACTGTACCAGGGCGCTTGATTAAGTTACTTTGATTAGTATTTGCGGAAACGGAACGTGACCCAGCGTTGCTGTGGGGTAAGAAAGGGGTTAAGGTGATGCTGCTACTGCCGTCCGCTCGTCGTTTTTTTGATCTGTAAGAAGAATTTTTATCATTTAGCAGACGTCCTAATCGTGCATAGCCAACGGGGCTGAGGTGGAGTCCGTCATCCCCAAACAGGATGGAATCCTCAACCAGGATGGGGTCCTCGTAGAAATTATCCCAGAAGTTTGCGAAGTCTACATTTTCCTGTGCACAAAGAGCCCTTAGCCGGTTATTTGCGCTGAACGCTTTATCGTAAAAGCGTTGGCCAACACCTAGTCTGGGGAGAATTCCTGAAATAATGAGATGATTAGTTTTAGTCTTGAATTTCCGGATCAACTTCCTGTACTTGTCCAGTATTTCTTCAGATCCGCTACTGTACACGTCGTTGGTTCCTGCATGAATGATATAGAAAGAGTTATCGTTTGTGTTCTTGGTGACGTCATCGCAGGCTGTAGTGATGTCGTCGAGTCTGGCTCCTGGGAAACAGAAGCGCTTCCTTTTGTCACTTGTGACCCTACCACAAAACTGCACCAGCTGTCCTCGGAGAATTGAGTCCCCGATCAATCTGGTCTCGTGTACGTCTTCTTTCATTTCGCCAAGAACCTAAAATTTGTTGAAGGTTGTGATCGTTAAGGGCGCCTTAACTGCTGTTGATCGTCGCGATCCTCGCCTTACTGGAACGAAGGGAGCAGGTGAAGGAGAAGACGAAGGAGCGGGGGGGGAGGAGGAGGCTGGTGTGGAGGACTGAGAAGGGGAGGAGGAGGGGGAGGAGGAAGAGGAGGGGTAAGAGGAGTAGGAAGGCAAGGATGAGGAGGAGGAGGAGGAGGAGGAGGAGGAGGAGGAGGAGGAGGAGGAGGAGGAGGAAGAAGAGGAGAAGGAGGTGGGGAGGAGGAGGAGGAGGGGGGAGAGGAGACGGGCGAGGAGGGGGAGGAGGAGGGGGGCGAGGAGGGGGAGGAGGAGTAGGAAGAGGAAGAGAAGGGGGCGTCGGCGGCAGGGGAGGGGGGGAGGGGGGAGGAGGAGGAGGAGGGAGGAGGAGGAGGAGGAGGAGAGGAGGGGGAGGAGAGGAGAGGAGGAGGGGAGGAGGGAGGGGGGGAGGAGGAGGAGGAGGAAAGGGGGGAGGAGGAGGAGGAGGAGGAGGAGAAGGAATGAGAGGAGGAGGAGGAGGAGGAGGAGGAGGAGGAGGAGGAGGAGGAGGAGGAGGATTTTACATAGGAAGGAGGAGGAGGAGGAGGAGATTGAATCCTTGCACAGCTAAATCATAGTAAAATCAAACATAAGAACATAAGGGAAAATAAGGAAGCTACAAGAGGCCATGAGACTTACACGTGGTAGTTCCTGTTACTTAACACTACCTATATCCACCTCTCTTCCCTATCCATGAATTTATCCAGACTCCTTTATAAGACCCCAATAGACTCCTCACTGACCACCTGACAACTGAGTCCATTCCAATCATTCACCAACCTATTTGTGAACCAGTTTCTCCCTATTTCCTTTTTAAATCTACGCTTTTCCAGCTTGAATCCGTTGCTTCTTGTTCTACCCTACTTACTAGATGTAAGAAATGTTCCTACATAGCCTTTATTGTATCCCTTTAACCACTTAAAAACTTATATCAGATCGCCCCTTACTCTACGTCTCTCGAGTGAGTGTGTGTAACATGCTGTAATACAAATGAATATAAAACTGATTCCTATAAACAGAACCCTACAAATGGGTGTCAGCATAGTCACCTGTGATAGCCTTGCCCTTGGGATAGCTTCCCGGGTAGCCTTGGCTCACGACACACACCGCCACACAGCTCAGGTCATCCTTGAAGGCCACACTCGCCTCGCCCAGCCGCCCCTCAACACACGCCTGCACAGGAACCACAGGGAGAATGTTTACTACTACCTCACACTCACACACACACTCATACAGACATACACACACCTGCACAGGAACCACAGGGAGAATGTTTACTACTACTTCACACACAGACATACACTCATACAGACATACACGCCTGCACAGGAACCACAGGGAGAATGTTTACTACTACTTCACACACAGACATACACTCATACAGACATACACGCCTGCACAGGAACCACAGGGAGAATGTTTACTACTACCTCATACACACGCACACACCCATACAGACATACACGCCTGCACAGGAACCACAGGGAGAATGTTTACTACTACCTCACACACAGACACACACTCATACAGACATACACACATACACGCCTGCACAGGAACCACAGGGAGAATGTTCACTACTACCTCACACACAGACACACTCATACAGACATACACACATACACCCTGCACAGGAACCACAGGGAGAATGTTCACTACAACCCCACACTCAAACACACATAAAAAAAAAAAAAAAAAAAAAAAAAAAGAAAAAAGAAAAAAAAAAAAAAAAAAAAACACCCCCACCCAAAAAAGCAAAAAAAGGAAGAAAGGATAAAAAAAGAAAAAAAAACCCATTCACCTAAAAAATTTTAAACCCACCCATTATTTTCCCCCAAAAACCTTAAAAAAATTCCCCAAACCCAAATTTACCTAAAAAAAAACCCTCCATTCACCTTTACCATTCCCAACCCCCCCATTCCCACCCATCCCTTTACCTTTTCCCCCATTCCAAATTTCAAATCACCCATTAAAAACCCCCCTCCCAACCACCATTACCTATTCCCCTTCCAACCACCCCTTCCAAAATTATATTCACCCCTTCCCCACCCTTCACCCTATATTTCCCTGTCCTGGGGAAAGGAGAAAGGGGGAAAGGAGGGAAAGAGGGGAAGGAGAAGAGGAGGGGGAGGGGGAGGAGAGGAAAGGAGAGAGGAAGAAGGAGGGGGGGGGGGAAGGAAAACGAGCGGGAGGGAGGAAGAAGGAGAGGAAAGAGAGGGGGGGAGGGGAAAGGGGAAGGGAGAGAAGGGGGGAGAGGAAGAGGAAGAGGAGGAGAGAAAAGAAAAAAAAAAAGAAAGAGAGAAAGGAGGAAGAGGAAAAAAAAGAAGAAAGCTAAAAATAACTATAAAATAAACAAAAAAAAATGATATTCAAAAACCCTTAAAAAAAAGTCCCAAAAAACCAAATTTATAAAAACAAACATCAATGCAAAAACCAAACGGCGTCACCAAAAAGATTTCCTTCATATCCCCCAGCCTAACCATTGCTTAAAGGGTACGTTTCCGGGGGGGAGGAGGACGGGGGTCTGGGGGATAAAAAGGGAAATTGCCCTCGGGTCTCGGGCCCCGCTGGGGTGGCATGAGCCGGCGTAAAACACCCCTGTGGGAGCCAGGGATACAGTTTACCCAGGGAAGTACAGTGTTACCCATAAAAGTACAGGTTACCCATAGAAGTACAGGTTCCCCATAAAGTACATGTTACCCATAAAAGTACCTTTTTACCCATATAAACACTGTTACCCTATAAGTACAGTGTTCCCATATAAGTACAGTGTTCCCCATAGAAGTACGGGTTTTTACCCATGGGAGTCAGTTTTACCCATAAAAGTCAGTGTTCCCCTAGAAGTACATGTTCCCATAGAAGTACAGTGTTCCCATGGGAGTACAGTGTTACCCATAGAAGTACAGTGTTACCCATAGAAGTACAGTGTTACCCATAAAAAGTCAGTGTTACCCATGGAGTACATGTTACCCATAGAAGTACAATAATAAAAAGTTTAAAACCCTAAAGATTTACACACACTCGAGACGTAGGGGGGGGGGTTTCTGATAAAAGTTTTAAGTGGATAAAGGGATACAATATAGGCGTGTAGGAAAAGTTTTACGGCTGTAACCGGGGGAGAACAAGAAGTCACGATTCAAGCTGGAAAAACGTAGTTTTAAAAAAGAAATAGGGAGAAACGGGTTTCCAATGGGGTGGTAAATGATTGAATGGCTCATCGTCAGGGGGTTTAGTGCAGAGTTATTGGGGTTTTTAAAAAGGGTCTGGATAAATTCATGGATGGGAAGGAGGGGGATTAGGAAAGGTTAAGTAACGGAACTACCTCGTGTAGGTTCACGGCCTCTTGTAGCTTCCTTATTTTCTTATGTTTTTATGTAAGGTGCTAATGTGGAGTACAATAAGACTGAAGATTATAGAAAGAGTCAGGGGAGAGCACTAAAAACAGATGCTAGGGGGGGTTTAGACATAGGGAAAATGTACTTTTTAGAGTACATAACCCCTAGGCCCAGACAAATTTCCCCTTGTAATTTAGTGGGGCCATTAGAAAATTTTTTAGTAAAATTAAAGCATAATTTTAGGGATATGACCTGTTTGGGATCCTTGTCGACTAAATAATTGGTATATTCAGTCACTTTTGTTATTTTATGGCCGACAAAATAAATTTTTTATGCTAGGAAAGATCTGGGCGGAAGGGGTTAATAAGAGAGGACAGAATGAAAAGTGAAGTAGGGAGAAACATGAGTACCATTTTCTCACCCCGAAAGGCGATCCTTCCGTACTGAGGCCGCATACAGCCTTTTTCAAAAATGTCTGTTTTGTGGTCTCCAGGAGGGAGGGGGGGGGAAGGGGGAGGGGCGTAGGTCCCCTGCCCCTTGTTGGGCCCCGGTCCCCCTCCCCAAGGCCGTGGGGTCCTGGGTGGGGCATCACCTAACCCCTGCCCCTCCCGTGAAACCAAAACCTAAAGGGGGAAAAAGTGGTAAAAATGATAATAATAATAATAAATATACAGATTACGATAGAAAACCATATCACATAAGAGCTCATACACCTCAAAATTTTAATATTTAAAGATTAGACTATAAAACCCCTACACATTTTTCACCTTGTATACTTCTTCTCCTCCTGAACCTAATATGCAGAAAAGAAATGCACTGATTTTTCCCGCTTCAGCTTCTGTAGACCCTCTCCATCTTCTCAGACCTCTCCCTCTCTTCACATCTTCTGCAGACTCTCCCTCTCCTTTATCTTCTGCAGACCTCTCCCCCTCTCTCACATATTTTGCAGACCTCTCCCCTCTTCACATCTTCTGGGAGACCTCTCCCTCTCATCTTTAGAGACCTTTCTCTCGTCTCTCACTTTTTGCAGACCTCTCCCTCTCTCTCTCACTTCTGCAGACCTCTCCCTCCTCTCTCATCTTCTGCAGACCTTTTTCTCCTCTATCTTCTGCAGCCTCTCCCCCTCTCTTTACAGACCTTTCTCTCTCCTCTTCGAGACCTTCCCTCTCTCTTTTACAGACCTTTCTTCTCTCTCTCTTCTGCAACCTCCCCTCTATCTCTGCAGACCTCTCCCCCTCCTCTCTCTTCTGCGACCCTTTTTCTTCCTCATCTTTGCAGACCTCTCCCTCTCATCTTCTGCAGACCTCTCCCTCTCTCTCTCATTTCTACAACCTTTTTCTCTCTCTCATCTTCTGGGAGACCTCTCCCTCTCATCTTTTGCAGACCTCTCCCTCTCTCTCTCTCTTCTGCAGGGCCCTTTTTTCTCTCTCTATCTTCTGCAGACCTTCCCCCTCATCTTCTGCAGACCTTTCTCTCTCTCTCATTTCGCAGACCTCTCCCTCTCATCTTTGCAGACCCCTCCCTCTCTCTCTCATCTTCTGCAGACCTTTTTTCCCCTCTCATCTTCTGCGACCTCTCCCCCTCATCTTCTACAGACCGACCTCTCCCTCTCTCTCATTTTTTGCGACCACTCTTCATCTTTTGCAGACCTTTCTCTCTCTCTCGTCTTTTAGAGACCTTTTTCCTATGTCATCTTTTGCAACCTTTTTCTTCTATCTTCTCAGACTTTTTTCTCTCTCTCTCTCTCTCTCTCTCTCCTCTTCCCCTCTCTCTCTCTCCTCTCTCTCCCCTTTTCTCTTTTCCCCTTCTCTCTCTTCTTTCTCTCTCTCCCTTTTCTCCCCTTTTCCCCTCCTCTTTTTTCGCAACCTCTGTGTGTGTGTCCATTACCACAAATTGATTCTCATTTTCTATTACTTCAACTTTTCAAACTTACCCATAAAGCAATACCTGAGGGATAAAACATTGGGATTCAAAAAAAAATGCAGACCCTTCTTTTTATCTTTTTCTCCCCAATCCATGGTGGGGCGCCGTTAATCAAAAAGTTACTTCGTTAACCGTTAATCCGTTTTCCAAAAAAAATTTTCTTCGTAACCGTTAATCATTAAATTTTAAAATTTAAAGGAAAATTATCGATAAACCGTTAACGTTAATTTTTATTCAAGAAAAAAAAAAAAAAAAATCAGTTTTTTGCTCTAAAAACCCCCTAAAAAACCTTTGAAAAGTGCCAAAACTATAAAATCTGCCTTTATGGGGTTTTTTTTTTTTGGGGTTAGAACCCCAAAAACTTATGTTTTTTTTTTTTAGATTTAAAAAAAAAAGGCAGATTTATAGCTTTAACTTTTAAAAAAGAAACCCAAAAAGGCTTTATTTATAGTTTTGGCTCTGTTTTAGGTTTTTTTTAAAGGGGCCCTTTTGACCCGAAAAAGGGGGTTTTTTTACTTTTTTTTTGGGTTATTAGGGGAAAATAAAATGCGCACAAACCCCCAAAGTATCGAGGGCTGGAGCTACTGGGGGGGGGGGGTCTCTCCCGGAGATGGGAGACGCCTTGGCGCGATTCGATTGGGCATACTCTATATACCCCTGGGTTCCTCATGGAGGGGGGCCACCCTCCTTACGTGATGATTGTTTGGTCCCCTTAAC
The DNA here is from genome assembly GCA_016584305.1 of Chionoecetes opilio. NCBI lineage: Eukaryota > Metazoa > Arthropoda > Malacostraca > Decapoda > Majidae > Chionoecetes > Chionoecetes opilio. The sequence continues at coordinate 143,263 of JACEEZ010007463.1, forward strand.
TGTGCGGCATTTGCTGGTCGAGTGTCCTAGTCTTGGGGACCTACGTGTGCAGTTTTTGTCCCGGTGTCGCGGGTCGGACGGAGCTTACCGTCTCTCCCTGGCATTGGGAGAGAGGTGCTTCTCTCCGGGACATGAAGTCCATACCTTTATTGAGAAGGCTGGCCTTCTCAACAAGTTATGATGTTTTTAATATTCACTTATTATTGTTTTTAATGTACTCTTGTTCTTTTATGTATTTTGTTATTTAAAATATTTTAATTCTATCTTAAATTTTGTTTTCAGTTTTACTTTTCATGTATCTTATATAAGCAGGCGTCAATAACCCCGCAGTTGCGGCGCCTTAAAACGATAATCAATCAATACCCATCGTGAACTGGCTTCGGAGAGCTGTCGCCAAGGCATGCCTCGTCAGTGAGAACGCCGCGCCCCTCAATGACGCGCTGCTGAAGCAGATTGACCTGCACCTCGTCCCATTGGAGGCTAATTATCTCCTCGCATCAGCGACAATGTTGGATCCTCGATTCAAGTTGATCCCCTTTCAGTAAGTTTGATACCATTTCATATCGCATGCGTTGTGTACTTTTTTCGAATTATTTCATGACTTTTTCTTTCCTTTTTAGGCTACCTATCAACAGCGAAAACATCCTGCAGCGGCTGTCTCGAGAGATACGAGTCCTCGGCGGTGCTCCGGAGGCGAGCAGTAGCACTCAGTAAGTGCTACTGCCGAGGATGTCTCCCATGAGACGTTTTTGGGACTTCCACGACCAGCTGGCGAGACGGTCGACTGCGGTGGAAATTCCATCATCCTCAACAGAGCTGGGACCTGGAGCTCAAGCTCTACATGAGTCTGGCCACGGTGGCGCGGACCGAGTGCCCGCTCAAGTTCTGGTCGGACTGGACAAAACCTTCCCCACGCTGGCTCGGCTCGCAGAAAAATACATGACAGTGATGGGGTCTTCGGTCGCCTCAGAACAAAAAGTATCCCGCCCTGAACGCTACCGCCAGTGATAGTAGAAATCGCTTGTCGCCGGGACATGTCGATATGTGGTATTCATGAGCTCACTAGAGCGCGACGTGTGGTTTGGTCAATAAACTACATTTCTATGTCTATGCTATGCTATTTATCTATCTAAAGTATGTCTTTCCCAGGAACCTCAAGAACTCTTTGTCCAAAAATTAATGTTAAAAGGAAATTTGCATCAAAATATTTGTATTTATCTTATTTATATGTATCATATAGCGCGTTTTCGGATGTTCACCGCCCTGGTCCAGTCCAGTCCTATACTGGTTCTGGCTCGACTGATGCCTCGCGAAAATACATCGAGACTGGCCCCGTCCCATTCGCCGTTCCTATTGGCTGGGGGATCGAGTGGGCGGTCCTCCGGGCAGAAATGCAAACATTTTAAAAAAGCGCGTTTTTATTACTTGACTTCTCAATGGGTAGTCAAGTTGCAGGGATGACTAAGAAAAAATGAATGATGAAATTTCATTTCATTTACCGTTAATAACACTATCTATAGTCGCACTGCACTAATGTCGCAGGGGGGCATATATTACGAGGTTTAGCATCACTACAGATCACATCACGTGCACAGTACGTAGTTTACATTATCTACATAGCACTATAGGTACGTCTTCAGTGACACATACAAGTCTGTAGTGATGCTAGAATTCGTAATATATGGCGCCTGGTGACATTAGTGCAGTGGCGACTATAGTGTTGTTGACGGTACATTCATTTCCCAAGATTTTGTTTCAACAAATTGTGAATATTGTAATTTTTCGTGAAATCGTCTTATTGTTTTTCGTCTTATGGTCGGCCATCATGGTGTTGCATGTCTTATCAGCAGCACGAGAAGCTCCTGGTCTTCTTCCCCGCTGACTGTAGTGCGCATGCGCCAGTTCTTCCCACACTGGTCAAAAGGTGGTCCTGGTCGCTGGTCGGCCCAGTCTAGCTCGTTTCCAGCCCGGTTCAGCCCGCCTCGCGAAAACAGAGCCGCCCGGGACTGAGCCAGTCCAGACCGGGCTAGGACGGTCGCGAAAACGCGCTAATAAGTCTGCCAGCGCTGATAAAAATGTCTTTCGAGATGAGCTCCAGATTTCTTTCAAGATAAATGGAAACTTTCAAGGTATAGCAAAAAAAAACACTTTATTGAAAATTCCATTCAGTTTTTTTTAAAAAACTCCTGCAACAAAATAAGATAGTGAAATACATTATACAAATTGTTGGGGACTTTGATTTATAAAAAACGTTTTTTTTTTACAGGGCAAAACAAAAAAAAAATTGGTCATGCTACTCAATTTTTACAAGCAAGTAACTAATTATAATTTTAGAGTAACCATGCTACTTAAATTATATTTAGTCTCTGAAGAAAATAATCAAGCTTTGAGTGTTAAAAAAAATGTACATGTTAAAGGAAGCCAAAGCAAAAAAAAAAGGGCCCCTGTACCCAATTTGAAGCAGGCAAAACCTACTTTAAGTAACACTAAATACAGATCGAACTCCAAAACAATTTTGTCTCGAACCTAGAACCCCCTTTTAATTTTAACTTAAAAAAAATTTTGTATTTTCTTGCTTTGGGGATAATCTGGTAGATTCCTTTTTGGGCCCCCTTTTTTCCACCCAAGGGGTTTTTTTCCATAAAAGGCAGTTGGAAAATTTTTAGTAAAAGCTTTTTAAATAAAGGTTTTCATTTTTAAATTTTTTTTTTTCCCCGCGGGGGAATTTTTTTTTTTTTTTCCCCCCCTCTCTCCCTTTTTCTCTCTTTTTCATCCTCTTCTCTCTCTCTCTCTTTTCTCCTCCCTCTTTCCCCCCTTCCTCTCTCTCCCCCTCCTCCCCTCTTCTTTCCTTTTCCTCTCTTCCCCCTTTTCCTTTCCCCCTCTCCTTTCCCCCTCCTCCTCCTTCCTTTCCCCTTTCCCCCTTTTTTTCCCCTTTTCTTCCTTTTTCCCTTTTTTTTCCTTTTTTTTTAAGATTTGGTATTTACAGGAGATTTAAAATCTTTCAAGATATGGAGTTTTACGAATTTTTTATTTCAAGTTTAAGGTAAATTTTTCAAGATCTTGAAAAAAATTTCAAGCGCTGGCGCACTGGAACTTAATACAAATTCTGATGCAAAAAAAGAATGGCCAACGCCACAGAAAACTTTTTTTTAGGGGGGTCGGCTGATCGTGTATCGGGGTTTTTCTCTGGATCTTCTGCGATTTCGGGGAAAATTCCTGCAAGACATTGGTTGATACTGGTTGTATTCGGGGGCTGAGATGCTGTGAATGTGGGGCAGGTGTATCCAGCTTTTTCCTGTTTAAAAACAGGAGTGAGGCAAGGGGGCGTCCTTGCCCATCACTTTTAAAACTTTATGGAAAGGGTATGGAAAAGGTGTAAATTAAAATGATTCTGGAGCATCCGTCGGGAACACAAGATCCTGATCTTGTTTTTTCCGATGATGTATAATCTTTGCGAGTCCTGGAGGTCCGGGGATGGCTCTCGGGCGCTGCACGAGGGGCAAAGGCTTTGGGACTCGAGGTCTCCTGGCTTAAGACCAAGGTCCAGATGTTTGGAATTACTAATAAGCAGACAGTCTGTTCATGCTGGGCCGAGGACATTGAGATCTTTGAAAGTTTTACATCCTTGGTAGCGCAGCATAATGACGGCGGGGACGTCAAGAAGTTTACGGCGGGTTGGGATAGCCCACGGTCTTAGGACCGCTCAGCGGGAAATAAATTTTGGGGTTTTTCGGTACCGTGCAAGAGGACAAAGATCCGGGTCTTCAAACGCTTTTGACCCTGTCCTTTCTCCAATGGTTGGAGAATGGACACTAAAATGGTGACTTGAGAGACGAATCAATGTCTTTTTAAAAAGTGTCTTCGCAGAATCATGGGGTACTGGATATTACGTGTCAAATCAGCGACGGCCCGTGAGACTGAATCGAGGGCCCATTCTTGCATAGTCCGTCAGCGCCAACTTGGGTTATATGGGCTGGGGCCCCGCTCCCCTGACACCACCCTTCCCATGGGGTTTGTATTTTAAAGAGACAACCCACGTGGTGGAGGCCAAGGGGGCGCCCACAAGGCTCGTGGGGGGCAATTTGAGTTTCTTGCGAGAGCTGCTTGGAGGGGAAAGGGAAGCCTGCAGGGGACTCGCGCGTGGTGACCCCGGATGGCGTGTAGGGTGGGCAGGCGACGCCCTCCCGGCGTATGCCCCCAATGATTGTTTTGATTTGCTGTATAGTAGGGTTTAAGAATTGTAAAAAAGAGAGGGCCCGGGAAACCGCTACAAAAAACCCCTTATTGGGGGCTCCTCCCAGGACTGGATGTTCAAACTTTTGTAACTTTCCGCCCTAAGATCATCTAGAGTTTTCATAGGGGCCTTTCTTAGATTTTGGGCTACGAGCACCATAAAAATGTTTTTTAAAGGGGACGTCGAATTCTAGCTCACGATGATGAAATCTTCAAGCTCGTTCCTTTGCGTTCGACCATGGGGAAGGAACCAGCGGGCTTCGCTTTGACCAATCGGGGAAAGATTTTTTAAACCTTTGGATTTTTACCCCAAATAAAATGCTTTAGAATTAAACAAATATCTCCCCCCCCAGGGAAATATTGAAGAAAAAGACTTTTTGCTCATATATAACCTCCTGGCGCGTCCCCACACAACAAATTACAAAATAACCTCAAAAAACCCTCAATGGTGAATTTTTTTTCTTTCCTGCCCTTAGGTCTCGCTAAAGGTTATTGGTAGGGTTGTGGTTATAATGAGTTAGATGTATTTTTTTTTGGGGGTGTCTTTGGGACTTTAAGTGGGGTAAGGGGATGTTAAAGGGGGAAACCTCCACTTAAAATTTTACTTTTTGGGTTTTGAAGGGATTTTGAAGGTCTGGAGAAAAAAAAAAAACTAATAAGGGGGGGAAAGGATTAAAATTTACCGTTTTAGCCTGCGCGAAAAATTTAAATTGGAATTGAATGATTAATAGTGCCATTACCCCAAATTAGTAAAAATTCGGTAGTGGGCTTTAACGTTTTCGAGGGGGAACTTAGTTTTCCTGAATCGGAATGTGTTTTGAAAAAAAAAAAATGGACTCTTTTCGTGGGAAAAATTTTTTTTTTGTTTACGGGTGGGGGATGTAGCCCGCAAACCTTGCACCGCTTCCCCCTCCCCATATTTTTGATAATTTTTTTTTTTTTGATTCATATTTTAAAAACCAAAACCCCATTCAAAACTAACCTAACCTAATTGATTTAACCTAACTTAACCTTTTTGGCTGAAATAACGGTAGGGTTTCGGTATACGTACGTAACCCCTTTATTTTCAATTGTACCAGGGGAAAAAGGGGGTTCAAAATATCAAAATGAAGAAATTACACGAGATGTAGGTAAGAATCCTGGGACTTTGAAAGCCCATCCCAAATAATACCCCCCCTTTTTAGGGGGGTATTTTTATGGGATACTTTTCCCAAAGTAACTAGAAAATACCTGAAACTGTCGCGATGGGAAAACTGCCGACGTTCCTACTTTTTCGTCGGCGAGTGTTCCTTTTTTACTCGTGTTTATGAATTTCAGGGTTTAAATTTACCAGCAATACCTGAACTTTTGGTTGGGTTGGGTTGGCCAGTTGACTTATGTCGGGTTAGGTTAGTGATTGAGCGGGGGTTTTCCCCCCCCAGCCAGCCCGAAATAATACCGACTTTGACATATTACAGTAGAGGGGCAGATTGAAATGAAACCCTGCATTTAGGATTTTATGTGCTTTAACCCCACAATTTCAGTGGTCGTGAACTTGCCTAGAAAACTCTCACCCCCCCAGCTTCCATATAAACCATTCTCAAAACTTTCGTTTTACTCACATACCATCTTTAGATTTGGGAGTAGAGGTATCTACTTTCTCAGACACCCCTTTGCCCCCCAATCACACATTCCTTTATCTCTACATACTTTTTTGGGGAAATATGCATTGAAACCCATTCCCCCTATTGACCAAACTTCCCATTAAAAGTGTACCTATCTTCTAACACCCTTCCCCCAATCACACATTCCTTTTCCTCTACGAGTTACATACTCTTTTAGGAAAATATGCAGTTTAACCAATCCCCCTTTTTACCAAAAAATTACTTTAAAAGTGATACCTACGTACTTTCTCAGACTTTCTTGCCCACCAATCACACATTCCTTTACCCCTCTACATAATTTAGGTAAATATGCATTTTTTAACCAATGCCCCCCTTTTCATCAAACTTTCTGACATAATTTACCCCCCCCAAAGACCCCTGTGTTAACAAATCTAAACCCGGCATTTTTTTTTTTTTTTTTTTTTTTTTTTTTTACATCAAAAGGACGGCCAAGGGCACAAAAAAAATGGGTAAAAAAAGCCGCTTGGGCCCCACCCCAAAAAAAGAAGACAGTAAGAGAAAAAAATAAAAGAGGGGTGAGCCAATTTAGTTCGGGAGGTGTTTTGTTACTCTTTTTTGAAAAATTAAGTCTTAGGAAAATGGAAAAATAGAAACGGGAAAGAGATTCCAGAGTTTACCAGTAAATGGGATGAAGGGTAAGATACTGATTAACTTTTGCTTTAGGAAGGGACAAAATAGGGTGAGAAGAGAAAAAAAAAAGTTTTGTGAAATGGGGCCAGGGAGGGGGGGGGGCATGCAGTTAGAAATTCAGAAGAGCAGTGAGCATGAAAATAACGGAGAAGAGAGCAAGAGAAGCAACATTTCGTGGTGTTTTAAAGATTGAAGACAGTCAGCAGAGGAGGGGAGTTGATGGGGAAAAAACCCTTTTTGACTCCCCCTGTTTAGGAGAGCGTAGGGTGGATCCTCCCCAAACATGTGAGACATACTCCATACATGGGCGGAAAAAAGCCCCTGTGAGAGCAAGCAATTGAAAGGGGAGAAAAAAAGGACGAGACGCCACGGACACAAACTTCTTAGAAGCTTTTTTAGCAAGAGTAGAGTGAGTTTTCCCATTTCAGATATTTAGTAAAGGTAGTCCTAGAATGTTCTTTGTAGAAGAATGAACATTTGAGTGGGGTTTTGGGGCCGCCACAGCTGACGACATGGAGCTCATCCTAAGAGCTTCTACCCCCAAAACCCTCATCCGTTTCCTCAACTTAGAAGGGGGAAAGGAAACACGGAAAAAATGAGTGCAAAGATCAAGGTTTGTTTTATTCTGCATGGGCAAGCCTGTGCCTCAGTTAAGGGGGGAAAGTTAAGCTAAAAAAAGCACGTGCTTATCGTGTGCTGCCCGGCACTTGTTCCGAACAAGAAAACTAAAACATATACTACCAGCCGGCCACTCTGAGAGTTACGATTTGGTTTGGAGTTGGAAAGCTCATGCCAAGGCCCTAAAAAAGTTTCCCCCTATCTGACGCCAAAAATTTGGACTGGAGGGGAAATGCTGTTTTTCCAGTGAGTGTGATGAACATATGTTATGTTGAAATATTGAGAGGCTCTTTAGGCTTCAAATTAAATGTCCCTACATACATTTTTTTAATAAAGGCTTTAGATGAAATGAGAATTGAGTTTTTAAAAACTCCCAACAACACACAGCTCATACTTTAAAAATATGATCGCCAAAACATATACCGTTAGTTCATTCCTTCCCTAAAATAGAAAATAATTTTTTTTTTGGGGGGGGGGGGACGAAAACGAATTTTCATACAGCATGACAAAAGGGAAAAGAGTACTTGGGGGTAGTCTTTTAAGATCTAGACCCCATAACCTACGATAGAACCATTATTTGTTTAGCTATCAGTATTATTGACGGGGATATTACGGGAAAAAAAGATTTTTCGGTAATGGGGCATAATTTGCATAAAAATGGTTTTGGGACATCCAGATGCCCCCGTTAACAAAATAAAATTTGCACACAATTTTCCCACCCCCGAAATACCAATTGAAATATATTTCCGGGGGGGGCCGATAACCTCCCTTTTTCTATATTAGAGGTGGCGGGCCCCGTGATTCTCAAAATGTGCGCCGCGGCGCGCGCCATGAGAATCCCCCAGGGTGCGGGGTAATTTTTTCACAGATATGGGGAACCCATTTTTTGCGCTTTGAGGTCGCAGTTTTTTTTTTTTTATTTGGGTGGAAAATCGAAAGAATGAATGAGTAAAATGTAACTAGGGAGGTAGAGCAAGGGCCTTTTAAAATTTTAATCTTTGGGTAATGGATAAAGTAAGAAAAGAGAATAAAAAATAAATTATTCATGCTAAAAAAAAACTTCCCCATTCCACCCCCAATAGGTTTTAACGAGTATATACACGTACTGTCCATCTGAGCCGCAGCCTCTGGGTTACTGAGTTACCAACGTACTATTTTTTCACGCGTTTTGGGGAATTTTTTTTAGCGACATATAAAAAAGGAAAAAGGATCATGAATAAAAAATGATACATCGTATATCGTAGGCTATATCAAATTGTGTTTGACGTGATTTACGTGAACACCAAACAATAAAATAACATGATAATTGACAACACACGTACAGAGTGTTGGGTAGGCCCCCTCCCGTGGTCAGTGTAGCCGGAGCCTCATAAGTTCGCTGTTGTGGTGTTAAAGAGGTCCAACTTAAAAAATGGATAAGTACCTATTAAAAAACGAAAGTGTACTGAAAAATAGCGGTGAAGCCCCAGTTGATCTGAAACAAAAGAAATGGTGAAGGCACCGAAGGCAAGAACATTTAAAAATGTTTTTCAAGTGAGTCCTATGTCCAGACCCCAGGTGGAAAAATGGAAGAAAGTGAAGTGCAGTTTAAAATGAGCTAGTAGTAAGGTCCGTGCTGGCAAAATAAGTGACAGTTTAAAGTGACCGTAGTCGGCAGGTCCGAGCGGGCAAAAAAAGTGAAGATGAAATGGTTTTTTTCATCCAGTCTGAGCGCGGTCCAAAAAAGACGACACGTGCCCGAAAAAAACCAAGTAATATTCGCCGTATAACGACAGTTATCTGGATTTTGGGGTTTACTTGCTGTGATGAGAAAAGGCCCAAGCCCAAAATTTTTGTTTGTGGCATTGGGGTATCAAATGAATCTATGACTCCTATGAAAATGAAGAACCTTTAACAACATAAAATAGTACCTCTCCAGAAGCCTATAGATTTCTTTAAAAAACTCTTGAAAAATAACAAACACCCAAAGGTTTGGGTTGAGAAAAAAAAGGGGAAGGTGGCAGAAAAAAAGGGCCCGAAAACAAGCTATTTTGTGGCAGATTACAGCAAAACAAATGAAACCCATTCAAATTTAGGGGTCAACTCCTTCCAGCTTTCTGTGCTATGGTGAAAACATTGTTGGGAGAGGGTGAAAAAGGGAAATGAAAAAAATTCCCCTTTTAGACGACCGTTGGTAACGAACAAGGACATGTCGTTTATTTGAAAAAAGTGTGTGTGAACTCGGAAAGGTAAAAGTTGCTTAAAAAAGCGGGGAATCAACAGACATTTGGGGAAAACCCCAGTTTCTGTGTTCATCCCTTATGTTTTCTGTAAAAAAAAAGAACATTTTTTAGGGCAAAGAAGGTGCAAACCCCAGGACAGGAGTTTTTCTACAAACAGAAAACTTTAAAGAAAAGGATTTTCATGGAAATTATGTGTAGGAATTTTCACAGATGGCGACCATCCCCGGGGGATCGGTAAAAGGTTTGTGTCCTAGTCAAGAAAGGAGAACCCAATTTGATTTTACCCATTGTTTCTTGCACCGGAAGCTCTTGTTTCTAAAAAAACTCGGGCAAAAATTAAAGTTTGTTTTTTGATGATGTTTTGAAATGGTAAACTTTTTAAAAGCAGGGCCAAAGCGTCAAGAATTTTCATGCTTTGTGAAAAAATGGGATCTCTCAGAAGGCCCATCACACAGAAGTCCGGGGGTTTCAAAAGGCAAAGGTTATCCCGGGTGCATAAAATGAGAGAGGGAAATGCTCCTTTTCTTTACCCTTTTAGGAGAAAAAATGAATTCTGCGAATTTCTTTCGATGAAATTTTGGGGTCAAAATTAGCTATTTCAAATTATTTGAACATCTGAACAAGGTTTAAAGAAGATGCAAAGGAAGAAATGAAAAAATTTGGGAAAATTTTTGACAAAATGAAAGCCTTGGTAAGAAAAAAAGGCTCTGGAATGAAAGGGTGAGTGAAAGGCAAGATTGACAGTTTCAAAAAAACGCTGAAGCTAAATATACAGACATTGTTCCATCATTAAACAGAATTGAAAGCCTAGGAAGGAACATAGAAAAAAATTTCCCAAATATATCTGTTGAAAGTTAGACTGGTGAGAAAAACCTTCGTTCACGTCCCTTGAGCAAGCCACAAATTTGCATCTTGAAGAAGAGGAAAATAAACAAAATCCGTAAAGAACCGCACACAAAACTGCAATATCGCATATGAATTAGAAACTTTGGGTTTAAATGGAAAACGAAAAACCCACATAATCAAAAAATCCCCGAAAATACTCCTGCAATTTTTAAACCCCATATCTGTGGAACGGGATTCTCAGCCCTTTCAAAAATAAAAAAAAAGAAAAGGAAAAATTGTGCTGTTGAAAAGGAAAAGAGAGTGTGTCGTCAACTGTCCCTCCTAACATAGGCGGTAGAATAGGCAGGCAACGTATCCAGAAGGATGTTTTTTTGTAAATGTCGTATATTTTTCATATTACCTTTGTCCAAATTTCCCGAATATAATATATAAATTTATATAAAAATATTAATATATATATAATATTAATTTTATAATATAATATAATATATTATATATATATAATAATATATATAATATATATACAATTAATATAATAATATATATATATATATATATAAATATATATATAAATTTTTAAAATATAATAATTTTAAAATATAATATATTTTAAAATATTAAAATAATATAATATATACTAGCCGCAAAGCCGCCCTCCCGGGGACTTTTTGCTAGCTCCCCCGGGAGCTATGGTGGTGGCCCTTTGGCCCACCAAAAAACGGACTTCCAATAGCCCCTTCTAACTTTCCTGAAAACATGGATTAGAAAGTATGTATCCCCCCACCATTCATCACCCCTTTCCCCTCACCCCCCCCCATTTATCAAACCAACCCCTCACCCCCACCCATTCACTACCCCTTACCCATCACCACACACCCAAAACACCACCCTTACCATCACCCCCCACCTATTCCCTCACCCATCACCCCCAACCCATCACCCCCCCCCCATTTACTCACCCATCACCCACACCCTACCCCCCACCCCACCCATTACTCACCCATTAAACCCCCCACCCCACATCCTCAACCATTACCCCCTCACCCTACCCCCTACATACTTTCCTCAATCTGCAACCCACTTTTTTTTTACAATATCGTATAGGCTGCTAAAAAAAAAAAAAAAATGATGGATCATCTCATAATTGGGCTTAAACCTTCCCCTGGTCAACCGGTTCCAAAAAGTTGCCATTTGAGGTGATTGCGCCACGGGGGGCGGAACCTATACCAGACACACACACACAACACACACAACACAACACACACACACACCAACACACACAACACACACACACACAACAGATATACAGACAGACAGACACACTTTCTTATATTTACATTACCCATCACCCCAACCTATTCCCTAATCTCATCACCCATCACCACAAACCCATCACCCCCACCCATTCACTCCAAATCACCCCACACCCTTTTACCATCACCCCACCCATTCACTCACCATTACCCATCACCCTAACATCAAGTTTCCTCAATTCTCGCAACCCATTTTTTTTTAAATTATCGTAATTAGGCTGCTAAAAAAAAAATAAAAAAAAAGATCGAATCATCTCACAATTGGGCTTAAAAACCTTCCCCTGGTCAACCGGTTCAAAAATGTCCATATGAGGTGATTGGCCACGGGGGGCGGACCTAACCAGACACACACACAACACACACACACACACCAACACACACACACACACACACACACAGACAGACAGACAGACAGACATCACTTTCGCTATTTTACCATACCCATTACCCCCTACCTATTCCCTCACCCATCACCATCACCCCTATCCCATCACCCCCCACCCATCACTCACCCATCACCCACACCCATTACCCATCACCCCACCCATTCACTCACCCATTACCCATACCTACATCAAGGTTTCCTCAATTCTCGCAACCCACTTTTTTTTTCCACAATTATCGCTATAGGCTGCTAAAAAAAAAAAAAAAAAAAAAAGTGATCGAATCATCTCATAAGTGGGTATGACTTTCCCCTGGTAACCCGGTTCCAAAAATGTGCCATATGAGGTGATTGCGCCACGGGGGGCGGAACCTATACCACACACACACAACACACACAGACACAACACACACACACACACACACCACACAGACAGACAGACAGACAAACTTTCGCTTATATTATTATATATATATATATATATATTATATACTATATATATATATATATGTATATATATATATATTATATATATATATATATATATATATAAATATATATATATATATATTATATATATCTGCTGCCCGCAGAAGTCCAAGATATAATCTAGTGCGCCTCCGTCAGTGAAGTTTAAGAACGACTTTAGACAATAAGGGTTGGCACTGGCCTCACGCTTCACGACCTGTTACCTCTGGTTCTCCGAGGTCACCGTCGGTGTGCTTGACAATGGAGGAGGATATGTAGGCGTCTTCTGCCCCTCCCTCTAGCGCGATTCGCGGACAAGGACTTGCGGTAAGGGCCAGGCGTCGCTGCTCCGGTTGAGCAGGCGTTCCCGGGCTTTCCACGTTCTTCCACTCCGTTCCTCAGGATGACTGGATGATGAACCTTGTGAATGTCCTTCAGGTCTCACCCCCTCAAATACGGCTGGGGTATAGTCCTGACCGACGTTCAGTGATCCTCCTAAAGAGGGGGTTATTCCACCAAAATTTAACCCTTCAGGGTTTTGGTTTTT
>JACEEZ010007464.1:0-40489 GCA_016584305.1 Chionoecetes opilio
GGCCCCCTTACCTTCCCACCCCCTTCTGCTACTCGTGACCAGCCCAGGCTGGCGCCGCATCCCTCCTTCCACTCCTGCCTTGAGACCCTGGATAACAAATTCCATTAGTCCTTATGTAGACATAAACCACCATAAATCACACCTACATCTCTAGCTAACTATATATTTTATAACATACCTTTACAAGGGAGGATAAGGTCACCTCCCAGTGGGCTTACCCACCGGGAGTCCGTCTGCTACTAAATGCTAACCCGACGTTCAGCTCCCCTTCTCACTTCGTTTCGATACGTGGTCAACTACCACTGGCTTAAAATATAAGCCTAACCAGTGATTCAGGAATGAGGCGTGGAGGAAAATTCCTCGTTAGCTTATTGATACTTATGTGTTATTTCATCTCTTCCCCTATTAATATAATTTCTCGCGTTACACAGTCTAGCTCTGTACCTCAGTCCTGCCTTTGCTATCCTCTCTCTGAACGTGCTCCGTCCCATGTCTCCTCTAATCGCTTCCACTGCCACACACCTATTGGCTCCTAATGCTATTCTGCCTGCTTTGTTCTGTGTTACTTCCAATCTGTCCAACTCCTTCCTAGACCACACCATTGTTTCCAGGCCATACATAATGCTAGGAACTGCCACACCCTTCCATAGTCCTCTCACCACTTCATACTTGTTGGCCCGACATCTTGCCACACTGCCTAGCCTTCCAACCCACTGGTTGGCTCTAGCTATCCTCTAATGTTTAGTTTTCTCACAGCCTTTATCATCCAACCAGATACCCAGATACTTGTACTCTTTCGTTCTCTTTATTTCATTCCCACCCACCATCCAAATCCTGTCATCATCAGAGTCATCCCCATTCACCACCAACACTTGACTCTTCTCCTTACTGAGCCTAACGTTGAAGTCCCTTCCATACTCAGTCACAGCATTCAGCATCTCTTGTAGCTCATTGTGGTTTTCACTAAGGATCACCACATCATCTGCATACATCAGTACACTCAACACTTCATCTCCAATTTTCACACCCAGACCTGTACGCTTCACTCTCACTGCCATTTCCTCAACATATAATCCAAAAAGTAGAGGAGAAAGGACACAGCCCTGTCTTACTCCTCTCTTACTATTCACCCATCCAGTCTCGAGGTCACCCATACTGAACTTGGCCTGTGTGTTCTCATACATACTGCTTATTATTTTAACAACCTTCTCACTCATGCCAATCGTCTCCAATACCTTACATAGCATTCTCCTATCCACTCTGTCATACGCTTTCTCAATATCTAGAAAGGCTAGATATTTCTTTCTTCCCTCCTTCCTTGTTCTCTCAATCACTTCATTCACTACAAACATATTGTCCTCACCTCTCCTGTCTTTTCTGAATCCATTCTGCTTTTCACCCATCACCTTATACTTTCCACAACTTCCCTAGTCTTTCATTCAGTACACCACAGAAAATCTTACATACCGTGTCACATACCGCTATTGGCCTGTAATTTTTAATCTCCTTCCTACTCTTGTGTCCTCCCTTATGTATGAGGGTCACTCTACTGTCATTCCAGGCACCAGGCACCCTTTCCTCTCTCCATATATGTCCAAACAACTCATGCATTCCCTCAATTCGTCACCAGCTGACGGTGACGATCTCGAGCCTGAGCCTGAAAGTCACTTTTTTGGCACGTAAATTCTGGTCATGGGATGATTTTCATGATTTGTTATGATTTCACGGGTTTATCTGTTGGTTTATCTGGTTTTGTATATTGATTATTGTTATTCTGTCACTATTCACAGGTTTATCAATGGTTTATTTCCATTTGCCGTATTATGCAAGTCGATTTTTTGGCGCGTAATTTCTAGCAACGGGAGTATTTTATTATTTTTATTTATGTCCCCGGGTTTATCTGTCGGTTTATCTTGTTTTGTATATTGATTATTGCTATTCTGTCACTATTCACAGGTTTATCAGTGGTTTATTTCCATTTGCCGTATTATGAAAGTCAATTTTTTGGCGCGTAAATTCTGGTTATGGGATGATTTTCATGATTTGTTATGATTTCACGGGTTTATCTGTCGGTTTATCTTGTTTTATATATTGATTATTGCTATTCTGTCTCTATTCACAGGTTTATCAGGGGTTTATTTCCATTTGCTGTATTATGATAGTCGATTTTTTGGCGCGTAATTTCTAGCAGCGGGACTATTTTGTTATTTTTATTTATGTCACCCACTGATAACTATAGTCTAATTTTTTGAACAAGGCAAAAATTCCAAGCTATTATAAGGTGTCATGCTTAAAATGATGCCTCTGTTTACCTGATAATAGGGTTAACTATGATAAAATATAGCTGACATTTAGAAGAAGCGTAGTATTCCCTTCTCCTGACATCAAATATCAGTCAGTAAGCAGCAAGGGGTCAGGATTTTTTGCCTTGTTAAAAAAAATTGACTATATTAGGCGTATTTTGTTCATGCCTTTGGAAGTATAATTTTACTCTTTTAAGCTCCGCCCACTTTGTTTTTACTCTTTTGCATGCATAGAAAACTGAGCTGAGTCGTTCCCGGCAGCGGAATTTACTCTTTTCCTATAAAATTATACAGTGGTGGGGGTGGGTGGTGGTTTCAAGAGCCTGGCCAATCAGATCGCGCGCATGAGAAAATCTTATCAGAATTCCTCCCGTAAATGTTTCTCTTTTCCTCTAATTCTCATCCAATTCAACATTCATTACATGCGCACGACATGCAAAGGATACTGTATTTAATTAATAGTAGGTAAGGAGTAGTAAGGAGTAGAGTAGGTGACTCTTAACAGGTAAGAAGTCACAAATATTAAAATTCTCCAGCGACGTCTGGGAACAAATTTCCCAATCCCTCGAATTTTTCAATGTGTCCGAATCTTCGTTGATGCTTGCTGGCTTAGCACCAAAACTGGTGTATTATTGCTATAGTATAGTCAAACTTAAATATATTCATGAGTGATATTACATTTGCAATAGAAATGTATAAAATTTGGTATATATGTTTATCACACAAAAAGAAAGCCTTTTAGAGAACCTATCGCAGGGCACGAATACGAACATTTCATCAGTCTGATTCAGCGCCAACACGGTAAGGAGGTCTCTCTCTACCCACGGGCCACCACAAAACCCACCACCACCCAGGCACCCACCCGCCCACCCACCACCCGCCCACCACACACCCATCACACACCCACCCACCACACGCCCATCACCCCATCCGCCCCACCACACACCCCACCCACCACACGCCCATCACACACCCACCCACCACACGCCCATCACACATCCGCCCCCCACACACCCCCACCACACGCCCATCACCCATCGCCCACCACACACCCACCCACCACACGCCCATCATACATCCGCCCACCACACACCCACCCACCACACGTCCCATCACCACACCCGCCCATGGATGTTAAACGGGGGAGATGCACTGGAGGATGAATCACAACCAGCATTCATCTAGGTTTAGGCAAAGAATAATTCGTGAAAACGTAGATGTAGGTACACGTAGCCTACATACGTACAGGTCCATGATAGCATTAAACATCCTCGACGCACATCGTGAAATGGCTGTGTAGCAAATAGATATTCAAATAACAGTTTCATAGCGCCCTAAACATTTCAGTTTAATATCAAGTCCATCTATAGAGTTAGAAAACAATGCTAGGCCATTCTAAGAGCTCAAAACAATTAGATATCGATGTGTAATACAGACAATCACGCTACTACTCTTTGCTGTGCCTTCAATAATGTCAACCTTAACGATATTCCTTGAGCCTCTGCAAGAAGTAATGAAGTGTACGACACTTTTACTCTCGGCAACATCAAGAAAGGGCTTTGGCAGCGCTACAATCGTATTTTGTGATGGCAAGCAGAGGCGGAGCTTAAATAAGTATAATTCTACTCCGGAAGGACACTACAAAATACGCCTAAAAATTGCTTGACGCTAAACCATGACCAACCTTTCCTTGACGGCTTCTCTCAGGTCAGGTCCAGGTCAGGTCAGGTCCTCTCAGGTGTCTGTGGCGAGGCTCAGCTTGAAACAGGACTGCCGGGCTGGTGAGTCATCTGCTTGTGACTTATGACTCATCAACACACACACACACACACACGGGATGATCATGTGTGTGTGTGTGTGTGTGTGTGTGTGTGTGTGTTTGTTTAAGTGTGTGTGTGTGTGTGACTGTGTGTGTGTGTGTGTGTGTTTAAGTGTGTGTGTGTGTGTGTGACTGTGTGTGTGTGTGTTTGTGTGTGTGTGTGTGTGTATGTGTGTGTGTTTATGTGTGTGTGTGTGTTTAAGTGTGTGTGTGTGTGTGTGACTGTGTGTGTTTAAGTATGTGTGTGTGTGTGTGTTTAAGTGTGTGTGTGTGACTGTGTGTGTGTGTGTGGTTAAGTGTGTGTGTGTGTGTGTGTTTAAGTGTGTGTGTGTGTGTGTGTTTAAGTGTGTGTGTGTGTGTGTGTTTAAGTGTGTGTGTGTGTGTGTGTTTAAGTGTGTGTGTGTGTGTGTTTAAGTGTGTGTGTGTGACTGTGTGTGTGTGTGACTGTGTGTGTGTGTGACTGTGTTGTGTGTGTGACTGTGTGTGTGTGTGACTGTGTGTGTGTGTGACTGTGTGTGTGTGTGTGGACTGTGTGTGTGTGTGTGTTTTAAGTGTGTGTGTGTGTGTTTAAGTGTGTGTGTGTGTGTGTGTGTGTGTTTAAGTGTGTGTGACTGTGTGTGTGTGTGTGTGTTTAAGTGTGTTGACTGTGTGTGTGTGTGTGTGTGTTTAAGTGTGTGTGACTGTGTGTGTGTGTGTGTGTTTAAGTGTGTGTGACTGTGTGTGTGTGTGTGTGTTTAAGTGTGTGTGACTGTGTGTGTGTGTGTGTGTGTTTAAGTGTGTGTGTGTGTGTGTGTTTAAGTGTGTGTTGTGTGTGTTGTTTAAGTGTGTGTGTGTGTGTGTTTAAGTGGTGTGTGTGTGTGTGTGTGTGTGTGTGTGTGTGACTGTGTGTGTGTGTGTGTGTGTGTGTGTGTGGTGTGTGTTGTGTGTGACTGTGTGTTTGTGTGTTTAAGTGTGTGTGTGTGTGTGTTTAAGTGTGTGTGTGTGTGACTGTGTGTGTGTGTGTGTGGTGACTGTGTGTGTGGTGTGTGTGGTGTGTGACTGTGGTGTGTGTGTGTTTAAGTGTGTGTGTGTGTGACTGTGTGTGTGTGTGTGTGACTGTGTGTGTGTGTGTGTGTGTTTAAGTGTGTGTGTGTGTGTGGTGTGTTTAAGTGTGTGTGTGTGTGACTGTGTGTGTGTGTGTTTAAGTGTGACTGTGTGTGTGACTGTGTGTGTGTGTGTGTGTGACTGTGTGTGTGTGTGTGACTGTGTGTGTGTGTGTGTTTAAGTGTGTGTGTATTCATCTAGTTGTATTTTACAGGGCCTGAGCAACGCTCGTATGGCCCCGTCTCCATATCAACATTTATTTTATCATTCTTCCGTATCATTCTTCTGAACTTGCTAACTGCATGCCTCCCCCCCTCCCGCGGCCTCGCTGCACAAGACTTTCTACTCATTCTCATCCCTATTCTGTCCATCTTCCTAATGCAAGAGTTAATCAGTATCTTTACTCTTTCATCCCTTTCACTGGTACACTCTGGAACTCTCTTCCTGTTTCTATTTTTCCACTTTCCTATGACTTAAATCTTTTCAAAGAAGAGTAACAAGACACCTCCCGAATCAAATTGGCTCACCCCTCTTTTTTATTTTATTCTCTTACTGTCTTCTTTATAGGGATTGGCGACGAAACGGGCTTTGTGTTACCCATTTTTGTTGTGCCCTTGGCCAGTTCTTTGTGATTAAAAAAAAAAAAAAAAAAAAAAAAATAAAAAAAAAAAAAAAAACATCCACCCGACATCCACACACATCCTTATCCACTTCCACACTGCATCCACGCGTCCCACATCCACACTGCATCCACGCGTCCCACATCCACACTGCATCCACGCGTCCCACACCCACACTGCATCCACGCGTCCCACATCCACACTGCATCCACGCGTCCCACATCCACACTGCATCCACGCGTCCCACTTCCACACTGCATCCACGCGTCCCACATCCACACTGCATCCACGCGTCCCACATCCACACAGCATCCACGCGTCCCACATCCACACTGCATCCACGCGTCCCACATCCACACAGCATCCACGCGTCCCACATCCACACTGCATCCACGCGTCCCACATCCACACTGCATCCACGCGTCCCCACATCCACACTGCATCCACGCGTCCCACATCCACACTGCATCACGCGTCCCACTTCCACACTGCATCCATGCGTCCCACATCCACACAGCATCCACGCGTCCCACATCCCCACTGCATCCACGCGTCCCACATCCACACTGCATCCACGCGTCCCACTTCCACACTGCATCCACGCGTCCCACATCCACACTGCATCCACGCGTCCCACTTCCACACTGCATCCACGCGTCCCACATCCACACTGCATCCACGCGTCCCACATCCACACTGCATCCACGCGTCCCACATCCACACTGCATCCACGCGTCCCACTTCACACCTGCATCCACGCGTCCCACATCCACACTGCATCCACGCGTCCCACATCCACACTGCATCCACGCGTCCCACATCCACACTGCATCCACGCGTCCCACATCCACACTGCATCCACGCGTCCCACATCCACACTGCATCCACGCGTCCCACTTCCACACTGCATCCACGCGTCCCACTTCCACACTGCATCCACGCGTCCCACATCCACACTGCATCCACGCGTCCCACATCCACACTGCATCCACGCGTCCCACATCACCCACATCCACACTACCTTCACTTCCCACTTCACCTTCATGTTCATGTTCAACTGCGGGTCTTATGCTCGTATTCGTAGTCACATACCATGATTGTTCATGGTAATTGCTATGATTTTGTTCCATTTCTACTCAGTCAAAATTATTCACTTGATCTTGTAGCTGCCATGGAAAGTACTAGAGCAATCCTACAGTACTCCTATTGCAATCACAACAGAGATCTTGTAGCTGCCATGAAAAGTACTAGAGCAATCATACAGTACTCCTATGGCAATCACAACAGAGATCTTGTAGCTGCCATGGAAAGTACTAGAGCAATCCTACAGTACTCCTATGGCAATCACAACAGAGATCTTGTAGCTGCCATGGAAAGTACTAGAGCAATCCTACAGTACTCCTATGGCAATCACAACAGAGATCTTGTAGCTGCCATGGCAAGTACTAGAGCAAATCCTACAGTACTCCTATTGCAATCACAACAGAGATCTTGTAGCTGCCATGGAAAGTACTAGAGCAATCCTACAGTACTCCTATGGCAATCACAACAGAGATCTTGTAGCTGCCATGGAAAGTACTAGAGCAATCCTACAGTACTCCTATGGCAATCACAACAGAGATCTTGTAGCTGCCATGGCAAGTACTAGAGCAATCCTACAGTACTCCTATTGCAATCACAACAGAGATCTTGTAGCTGCCATGGAAAGTACTAGAGCAATCCTACAGTACTCCTATTGCAATCACAACAGAGATCTTGTAGCTGCCATGGAAAGTACTAGAGCAATCCTACAGTACTCCTATTGCAATCACAACAGAGATCTTGTAGCTGCCATGGCAAGTACTAGAGCAATCCTACAGTACTCCTATGGCAATCACAACAGAGATCTTGTAGCTGCCATGGAAAGTACTAGAGCAATCCTACAGTACTCCTATTGCAATCACAACAGAGATCTTGTAGCTGCCATGGCAAGTACTAGAGCAATCCTACAGTACTCCTGTTGCAATCACAACAGAGATCTTGTAGCTGCCATGGAAAGTCCCAGCAAACATTGTCATGACGGGCCGGCATCAAATTAGTGCCGGCAAATCACAAACGGCATATTGGCATTGAATCGGCAAACCGTAATGAAGTTATCGGCCTGGCTGCGGACCGACAACTTGTGCGTTCATGTTTGCACCCCTGGCCTGTGTCGGTTCGTTACTTTTCTGTGTCAATCTGTGTGGGAAAACCGAAACCAAACTATTCCCCACACTGACCCCAAAAAAGGGGCCGACATGCATCTATTCGTCCCAAAAGCGGGCCAACACAGAAACTGCATCGTGCACAACAAGCCGATTTAGCACCCAAAATATCCCATAAGCGGGCTCACAGCAACTAAATCGTCCCCAAAACAGGCCGATTTAGCTCCAAATTTTGCCACAAGCAGGCCGATTTAGCATTGAATAGTGCCAAAAGCAGGCCGACTTAGCTTTGAATATGCCACAAGTGGGCCAAATTAGCAGTTTAATAGTGCCCAAGCGGCCGAAAAAGCAGGAATCGCTTTACCGTTTCTAATGCCGGTGCACCCGACTATTACCCTGCCACGCTGCGCACGTACGACAGATGATCAACAAGAAAACTTTGATCACGCCTCCTGGACCAAAAATTATCGTCAGATTCGCTTTTTTTACCTAAAGTCTAAAAAACTTAACCCCCCAAAACTTCCAAAATTTAAACCAAACCAAAATAAAACCAAAACCCAAACGAAATTTAACCCAAATTTCCATTTATTTTTATATAATAATAGAAAAGGGTATTTTAGGTTACTTAATTGATTAGGTTAAATTTAAGTGAATTTGGTTTGGTTTTTGATTTGATTTAGGTTTGTTAGGTTTAAGATGGGGTTTTTGGGGTTTAATTTTGTAATTATTTAGGTTAAATAACGAATCTGATGATAAGGGTTCGGGTCCTGGAGGGGGGCCAATTTTTTTCCTGTGAGCGTCATCTGCGCGTGTGCGTGTGTGGCGGGTACTATCCGGGAGGGCGCTAGTCCGGCGCGCTACACCGCCCCACTTTTAAATGAACACATTTTTGTGAATGGAATCCCTTTTTGCCCCAGGATAAATGGTTTCTAACTTTACAGTATGAGCTAAGGACCAATAGGCCTATAGTGCAACAAAAATAAAAATTATCATAATACTTCAAATTAAGCCTATCATCAGTCTCGGTGCAGTAAGTTTCCCGGGGTTTTTGAGGCGTCTGGCACTCCCCAGTCACAATAAATTTTAAAATTGTGCCCAATACACCATCAGGCCGATCTACAAGAATAAAAAATAAAATGAAACAAAGAATTTGTTAAAAATAAAATTTTCATAAAATTAATCACGTTTGTTACAAAAGGAAAAAAGCCCAAAAAAAGTGGTAAATTTTCATTAATGAACAACAAAAACGAAAAAAAAAAACAAAAAAAAACATGAATGAATAAAAATAATTAAATAAATCAAAAAATTTATATACTATATATTAATATATATTATAAAAATATTTTTAATATAAATTATATTATATATTTAATATATAATAAAAATTTATTAATATTATATAAAATTTTTATATTATATTAATTTATATATATTTTTAATATTTATATATATAATATTTTAAATTTTTAATAATATATTTTTTAATAATTTAAAAATTTTAATAGTATGTTATAACGGGAAAACCTTATTGGGTTATCCTGCTCACCACTAAATGCATTGTACTTTAGGGACAAGCTGTTTGAGTCTAAAATCTTTGCACCCCGTTTTGGTAATTATCACTCTGACTCAAAAGAAATTAAAAACAATTGGGACTTTCTGAAGAAGGAAAATGTACCAAAGGGGCCAAAACCGTAAAAGGGGTTGGGGTTAAGGAAAAAAGATTCCCAAAGGAAACCCAGAAAAATCAGGTTTTCCCAAAACCATGAAAATTCCAAAACCCGAATTTTTGTCTACCCAAGAAAATGGGGAAAAAATAAAATCCCCCCCCAAAAAAATTGTGTGTCGGGGCTTGTAACACCATGGTGCTTTTTTGTTTTTTAAAAACCAGGCCAGCCCAGTTGGGTTTTACCCCCAAAAAAAGGCTTTGAAAAAAGTTGCTCGAAAAAAGAAAAAAAAATTATTTTTATGATCCATGCACTGTCAAAAAGTTTCAAACCTTTTTACAGTTTTCTTTAGTTTTTCGGCCAAACCAAAAAAAGAGATTGTTAAACCGAAAAACCCCCAAATTTACCCCCCAATCCCCATAAACCCAACGTGGCGTAGGGGGAAGGGGCCAGCGGCCCCCCCCCCCCCCTTTGCAAAAAAAAAAATATACCAATAGATAGATAGAAGAGAGAGAGGGGGAGAGAGAGAAAAGAGAGAGAGAAGAGAGAGGAGAGAGAGAGAAGAGAAAATAAGATAGATGATAATAGATGATGATAAAAAAGATTTTTTAAAAAAAAAAAAAAAAATGGGTTTTTTTTTTGATTTCTTATTTTTTTTTTTTTTTTAAAAATTTTTATTTTTTTTATTTCTAAAATTTGTATTTTTTTTTTTTTTGGTTTTTTTATTTTTTTTTTTTTTTTTTTTTATAATTGTTTTTATACTTTTAATAAATTTTTGTCTATTATTTTTTTTTTATTATTTTTTTATTTATAATTTTATAAATTTATTTTTTTTATTTTTTTATTATATTTTTAATTTTTTTTTATTTTTTTATTTTTATTATTAAAATTTTTTATTTTTTATTTTAATATATTTTAATTTTTTTAAAATATTTTTATTTTAAATTAATATATATATAATTATATTAATTATATTTAATTTAATATATATAATATAAAAATATTTATATATATATATATATAAAAATTATATATATATAATATATTATTATTATATTGCCCCCCCCCCCTTTTCTTTTTTGGGGTTCGCACTGACCACAAACAAAGCCCATTAAAGACCACAATACAAAGAAGGTTAAATCAAATGGATAAAAGCGCAAACTTTTTAGATTTTTAAATAGTTGCATTGAAAAACCGGAAGGAGAGAAAATGATTGAACCTTATAGACCAAACTTTGGTCTTTACAACATTTTATTTTTTTTTCACACCTATAGCCCTACGCATTTTCGGGTGCCGCAAAACAAAATTTTACACCAAAAAATCCATCCCAAAAGCCTTTCCTAAAAGAGACAGGCACAGATGTGTAAAAAATCCACAACTAACCAGGACATTTTTGCGTCCCTAACCTAAAGCGGAGTAAGGGGGAAAAACGCAAAATGGGCATTTCCATTTTTTTTAAAAAGACCACTTTTAACACACCAGAATACAAGGAAAAAAAATTTTTTTAACCACAACCAATAATGGTTAAAAAGTACCAAAAGTTAAGAATACTGCAAATGGTCAGATTTAAAATTAAGGGCAGTTAAAACTAGTGCCTTTTAAAATGATTAAACGCAGTAAACCCAAAGCAGGGTTGCTTCTTTAAATAAAGATGACAGTTAAAAGTAGTGACAGCATTTCTAAAAATACATTTTTTTAGACGTTTTGAGGGAAAAAAAAACACTCCCCTTTTGAAAAAGTTAAAATAAAACCAATTTAAACTTTAAAACTAATTAACAAACCCTCAAAAACCCTAACTTGCCCCCCCCTTTTAAACTCCAATTATTTTGCCTTAAACTAACCTAACTTAGCCTTTCCCCTTAAAACAACCTAGCCTAAAAAAACATTTTATTTTGCACAACTTTTAATTGCTTTTTCACACTCTTTCTCATCATAACACTTTAAAACTTTATGTTTGCCTTTTTACAATATTTTATGATGATTATAACAGGTTTGGGGGTTGCAAAGGTTGCAAACACCCTTTTACAAGAAACGTTTTTTGGGGCCCAAAGGGTGTGGAGTTTGGGGGAAAAACACCATCTATAAAAACAATAGAAAGGTAAAAAAAGACTTGAATCCAGACACAGTATTTTCTAAATATTTGCCCATATTAGAGGGTCAGTACGGCTGTACCCAAAAGGGTACATCAGAACCCAGTCATCACAATCACCCGTAAAAATGCAGTTTTAATATCCTCTTTTTAAAAATTCTTGACATAACTGGGGGGGGCGCGCCCCCCAGACCCCCCCCCCACTAGTTTAAATAAACCTAGCCGGGGACGTTACTTTTCTTTTTAACCTCGCTGGGAGGGGGGGGGGGGGATTTGCCCCTCCAGAAACCCCCCCTGTGTTTTTTTTTTCCGTGGGTTATAGGGATAGAAATGCTGCAATTTTCATTTTTAAACTTAGGCGGTTATAACTCGTCCTTTTAAAAGCTTTTAAAATCATTACAGTAGAAACCCAAACACCCAAGTAAACATCTTCTCCACGTACAAGCCTTATTATTAAATCCCCGAAGCGGACAATTTAGAGTCCTTTCCCCCCCTATTTGCGGGGGGGTTTTCCTCCAACCCTTTCCAGACCTTTTATACCCCTAACACTATTATAAAAGTGGAGGGGGGTGCCCCTTTACCCCCCCTCCCCCAAACGACCTCCTTGAACCCTCAAAAATATACAATGGGAAATTTAATTTCTACCCCCACAAACCACCTAACCCCAATAAACCTAGCCCACCTCACTATAACCAAACCTAAACCCCTTTCTAAAAACCTCCTGAGGGCCCAAAAAAATTTAAATTTCTAACCTTACCTCAAATAACCTAACCCACCTGGTAGAATTCTAGTTCCCCCAATTTAAGTCCGCTAGGGTTTTTGGGAAGGTTTGGGAAAGTTATAGTGAGGTTAGGTTAGTAAAAATTATTTTGGGGTCAGAGGGTTTTAGGGGGGGAGGGGGTTGAAGGGGACTTTCCCTATTTATATTACTGTTAGAGGTATCTGAAATGATCTGTTAGGTCTGGAGGAAAAAAAAAAAAAAACTAATAAGGGGGGGAAAGGACTCTAGTATTTATCTGAGGTAAAGGCAAAATTCTGAGGCTTTATAAGCTTGTCTATATTTTGACATTTATCCTCTCTAATTGTCACCCCCTTTTTTACGTACCTTTTTAATTTTTTGGGGAGATGAAGTCGATCCCCAGCCTGAGAGGCCTGTAAGAGTAAAAGTAGAGCTGCGGCCCCCCCCACTTCCACTGGTAATATTTTGAATATTGCTTCGAGACAACGCCCTCACAACGGGCGGGTGGCCAACACTTGCTACGATTTAGCCACCTAATAATCAACAATTTCCTTAAACCGAGCTTTGAACCCTTTTTAAACCCTTTGGCCCCGGGCCCTTATGTCACATCCACTTTAAAATTTTTATCCTTGGGGCCCAGTCAAAAGACTGTGTTTTGGGGTGTACGTTTTTTAAAAATTTGGGCCCATAACAGTTCCCACTGCAGGGCCGACATCGGCTTTATCCCATTTGCCGAAACCCGTTGCCCTGCCGCCGGGGCCGAACTACCCCGGGACAAGCCGACACAGGCCCGCATAGCCCTGTTTGCTGGGGGACTAAGCCCAAACCTCAGTACCCTATTGCAAACACAACGAGATTTGTAGCTCCATGGAAAGTACTGAGCAATCCTACAGATCCTATGGAAAACACAACAGAGATCTTGTACTGCCTGGAAAGTATAGAGCAATCAACAGTACTCCATGGCAAACCAAAGAGATCTTGTAGTGCCCTGGAAAGTACTGGCAACCACAGTACTCCTTGGGAACACAACAGAGACTTGTAGCTGCCATGAAAAATACTAAAACAATCTACAGTATCTATGGCAATCACAAAAGAGATCTTGTAGCTGCCATGGAAATACTAGAGCAAACCTACAGTAATCCCTTGGCAATACAACAAGATCTTTTAAACTGCAGGAAAGTACTAGAGCAAACCTACCTCCTATGGGAATCACAAAAAAGATCTTGTAGCTCCATGGAAAGTACTAGAGCAAACCTACGTACTCCTATGGGAATCACAACAAGATTTGTAGCTGCCATGAAAAGTCAAGCAATCCTACAGTACTCCTATTGCAAACACAACGAGATCTTGTAGCTGCCTGAAAAATACTAGAGCAAAACCCACAGACTCCTATGGGAACCCGAGATCTTGTACTTTCCATGGGTAGTACTAGAAATCCACGTATCCTTTGCAATCACAAAAAGAGATCTTTTATGCCTGGAAATATAGAGCAATCCACAGTACTCCTATTCAATCCAACAGAGATCTTGTAGCGCCCTGGAAGTACTAGAGCAATCCTACTACTCCTTTTGCAATCAAACAGAGATTTGTGCTGCCATGCAAATACTAGAGCAATCCTACGTCTCCTATTGCAAAACAAACGAGTTTTAGCTGCCATGGGGAAAATACTAAGCAATCCACGTACTCCTATTGCAATCAAACAGAGATCTTGTAGTGCCATGGAAAAATACAGAGAATCCTACAGTACCCTATTGCAATACAACAGAGATTTTTGTACGCATGGAAAGTACTAAGCAACCCAGTACTCCCCATGGCAAACACAACAGAGATCTTGAGTCCAGGGAAATACTAAGCAATCTACAGTACCCTTGGCAAACACAACAGAGATCTTTTCTGCCATGGAAAGTACTGAGCAATCCTACGACTCCCAGGCAATCACAAAAAAGATCTTGTAGCTTTCCCGGAAAGTACTAGAGCAATCCTACATACTCCTTGGGAATCACAACAGAGATCTTGTAGCTGCCAGGGAAATACTAGGCAACCTACAGTACTCCCATTGCAATCAAAAAAGGATCTTTGTAGGATGGAAAGTATAGGCAATCCTACGTACTCCCATTGCAAACAAAACAGAGATCTTGTAGCTGCCATGGAAATACTAGAGCAACCTCAGTACTTTGGCAATCACAAAGAGATTTGACTGCCCTGGAAAAATACTAGAGCAATCCTAAAAGTACTCCTATGGCAATCACAACAGGATCTTTTACGCCATGGAAAGTACTAGAGCAAACCCACATACTCCTATGGGGAATCACAACGAGATTTAGCTGCCATGGGAAATACTAGCAAAACCTACAGTACTCCCATTGCAATCACAACAAGATCTTGTGCTGCATGGAAAGTACTAGAGCAATCCCACAGTTCCTATGGCAATCACAAAAGAGATCTTGTACTGCCATGGAAGTACTAGAGCATCCTACGTATCCTATGCAACACAACAGAGTCTTGTACTGCCAGGAAAAAACTAGGCACCTACAGTACTCCTATTGCAATCACACGAGATCTTTTAGTGCATGGAAAGTACTAGAGCAAACCTACAGATCCTTGGCAATCCAACAGAGATCTTGTATGCCATGAAATAATAACAACCACTTCCTATGGCAATCAAAAAATTTGTAGCTGCCTGAAGTCTAAGCATCCCCAGTACCCTATTTAAACACAACAGAGAAACTTGTAGCTGCCATGGAATACTAGAGCAAACCCACGTAATCCTATTGCAATCACAACAAAATCTTGTAGGCCATGGAAAGTACTAGAGCAATCCACAGTATCCTATTGCAATCACAACGAGATCTTTTAGCTGCCATGGAAGTACTAGAGCAATCCCACAGTACTCCCATTTCAATCACAACAGAGATTTTGTAGCTGCATGGCAAGTCTAGAGCATCTACAGTACTCTAGGGCAATCACAACAGGATCTGTAGCTGCAATGGAAGTACTAGAGCAATCCTACAGTACCTATTGCAATCACAAAGAGTTGTAGCTGCCTGAAAGACTAAGCAATCTACAGTACTATAATAAAATAGTGAAGTCTAAGACAATTTCATCTCAATCAGTTGTATCAATAAAACCTAACCATTAATATCATTCAAAAAGGGTGTCGCAAAACTATAAAACCCTGCACCACAAGTGATCAACTTCCATTACCTTCACTGCACAGAAATATTCATCAAACTTCAGCTTCTGAATTTTAGTATTAATTTATTATCTAGTTTAAGATCTGCTCTGATAAGTGGCGGTAGTTAATATAGGGATAATTTAGAGTTTGTGAGTACCATGTAACAGTGGAGCCTGTTTTTTTCAGGGACACAGCCTGGCCCCAGCAGCTTGTACCCACGTGCCTTGTTTGACACACGTAGAACATTGTTAGGGAGCGATGGGGTAGGCATGATCACTTTCATTTCCCGTGGTATCTGTGTTGGTTCTTTGGTTGTAAATATTTTGTCCAGCCCGTATTTGCTTCCTCTCCATAACCTGCCTGGGGATTTGTCCGCTTGGAAGAAAAATTTTTATTTTTTAAGTCCGCCCACTTTATTTACTTTTTGCGTGCATAAAAAATGAGCAGATACACTTATTTACTTTCCTGTAAATTATACAGTGTGGGTTGGGGGTGGTTCAAGAGCCTGGCCAATCAGATCGCGCGCATGAGAAAATCTTATCAAAACTCCCCCCGTAAATGTTTCTCTTTTCCTTTAAATTTCCCTCATCCAATTCAACATTCATTACATGCGCACAAACATGCAAAGGATACTGTATTTATTAATAGTAGGTAAGGAGTATAAGGAGTAGAGTAGGTGACTCTTAACAGGTAAGAAGTCACAAATATTAAAATCTCCAGCGAGGGTCTGGGAACAAATTTCCCAATCCCTAGAATTTTCAATGTGTCCGAACCCTTCGTTGGTTTGCCTTGGCTGCTTAAGCACCAAACTGGTGTATTATTGCTATAGTATAGTCAAATACTTAAATATATTCTGAGTGATATTACATTGCAATAGAAATGTAAAAATTTGGTATATATGTTATTATCACACAAAAAGAAACCCTTTTAGAGAACCTATCGCAGGGCACGAATACGAACATTTCATCAGTCTGATTCAGCGCCAACACGGTAAGGAGGTTCTCCCCTACCCACGGGCCACCACACACCCACCACCACCCAGACACCCACCCCCCCACCACACACCCATTCACACACCCACCCACCACACGCCCATCACCCATCCGCCCACCACACACCCCACCCAACACACGCCCATCACACACCCCCCCCACCACACGCCCATCACACATCCGCCCACCACACCACCCACCCACCAAAACGCCCATTACCCTCCGCCCACCACACACCCACCCACCACACGCCCATCATACATCCGCCCACCACACACCCACCCACCACACGTCCATCACACACCCGCCCACCACAAAACCCGCCCAGGATTTAAACGGGGAATGCACTGGAGGATGAATCACAACCAGCATTCATCTAGGTTTAGGCAAAGAATAATTCGTGAAACGTAGATGTAGGTACACGTAGCCTACATACGTACAGGTCCATGATACCCATTAAACATCCTCGACGCACATCGTGGAATGGCTGTGTAGCAAATAGATATTTAAATAACAGTTTCATAGCGCCCTAAACATTTCGTTTAATATCAGTCCATCTATAGAGTTAGAAAACAATGCTAGGCCATTCTAAGAGCTCAAAACATTTAGATATCGATGTGTAATACAGACAATCCCCGCTACTACTCTTTGCTGTGCCTTCAATAATGTGAACCTTAACGATATTCCTTGAGCCTCGTAAGAGGTAATGAAGTGTACGACACTTTTACTCTCGGCAACATCAAGAAGAGCTTTGGCAGCGCTACAATCGTATTTTGTGATGGCAAGCAGGGGCGGAGCTTAAAAGAGTAAAAATTATACTTCCAAAGGCATGAACAAAATACGCCTTTGTTAACGTAACCAGTAACTACCTTCGGGCCCGGGCCCACAATGGCACGCTACCATGACACCTTCTAAGACACCACAAAGGGTACTAACATGACATTGGGGCCTTCATGGTAACATTTTTTTTGACACATTACACCTCCTCCGCAAGCCCCCGGTCTGTAAAGTCTGCTGCGGCGCCCCGCCTGGGATAGTCGCTAGGGGGACCTCCGTGCCACCTCCATGGGTCACCACCGCACAGACGCCTCCTCCTCCCCGCACCCCGGATAAGACCAACAGCCCGCGTCTTGGATGTGGGCCCCTGACCTCGCCCCCACCCGCCTGCGTCGGGGCCCCACAACACTCACGGCACACCCTTTCACCGCTGCACCTCACCCTGACCGCACTGCCCTGCTGCAGGAATGTCCCGAAGGCGATGGACCACTGGCTTTCTGCAGTGTCCTCGCTGCCACGCCCACCCACACTTCTACGTGGTCCCCCTCATCGCCCCGAAGGTCACCACCTTGACCTGACCACCCTGCTGGCCGCTGTCGGATAAATCTGTGCACACTCAGCATTAGGGTGGGCACCTTAAAGTTATTCCCCCTTCCTTCGCTGTCTCATAGTATAAATCAGTGCGACCTGGGTCAAAAAAGGAACACTAGTCTCTCGTGTTGATAGGACAGATGGAGTGAAAAAGTAGTCATCGGAAAAAAACGCTACATTACCCAGGTTGGTTAATATGGAGGAGAGTTTTCACGTACGCTACAGGGCCTTACTACTCACGAATTCAATTTTTTTTTGGCTCAGTATACTGTACACCACTACTCTACTTGCGCTCTATGAAAATAAAAAAAAAAATAAAAATATTTTGTGGTTTAAAGGGTTAGGTTAGGTTCAATTTTTTTTTTTTTTTTTTTTTTTTTGGCTTGCGCAAAATAAAACAAGCACCTAGTGTAGGCCAAGAAAAAGTAGTTGGTGTCTCTGAAAACGACCGTGAAACTCTCCTCCATAATTACCACATTTTTACCACGGCACCAAACTTGCCTACACAATTGGCAGCATGGTTTTTGTTTAGCTTGTTGTATTCTAAGAGACATTTTCTCCTTGAGCTTTCCGTACACCACGGAGTACCCTTAGTGTGTGTGTGTGTGTGTGGTGTGTGTGTGTCTCATCTCATCCATACATCTCACAAGTTACAGGGAGTTTCGTACACAAGTTGTTTCGTACCCAGGTTTTGTTAGCTGTTTCGTACACTGATCTTGACTTTTGTCGTACATACCTGGTGTCGTTTCGTAACTCTAGTAGTCAAGTTCAACTCTGAGCTGAGTGTACGAAACGACTATGGTTTCATATAGGCTACGAAACTACTTTTTGGTGTACGAATCTACTGGTGTACGAAACTACTTGTGCACCCCTCGGCGATAGTTCCTTCTTGGGGTGGCATGGTCGTTCGTCCACAGTTGTTTCGTACACTAGATATTCGACAACCACAAAATGAGTTTCGTAGTCTCTATGAAACCATAGTCGTTTTCGTACACTCAGCCTCAGAGTTTGGAACTTTATTACTATAGATGCTTGGTAACGACACTAGGTATGTACGAAAAAACTCAGTGTATGTACGAAAACAACTAAACAAAAAACACCCTGGGTATGAAACACTTGTGTACGAAGCTCCCTGTTAACCTCTCTCCTCTCCTCTTCTTCTTCCTATATTTCCTGCTTATTTTTGTATACTTACGGACACATGCTACTAATACTTCCGTGTGTGTGTGTGTGTGTGTGTGTCATTCACCCTGGTCTTGTCCCACGCGTCCCATGTCTCACAACCATATAGTAAGACAGGGATCAACCAGACGATTGAAGATCCGGATCTTTGTCCTCCTGCACAGTACCGACAACGGCCAATACCCCCGCTGAGCGAGTCCCTAACACCGTGGCTATGCCAATCCTCCGTAGACTTCTTGACGTGGCCCCTCCATTATGGACTGCGCTGCCAGGTATGTAAAACTTTCCAAATCTCAATGTCCTCGCCGCACGCATGAACAGACATGTACTGCTTCATCTAGTGATTCTCCAAACACCTGGACCTCGGTCTTGAGCCAGGAGACCTCAAGTCCCAAATCTTTGCCTCCTTCGTGCAGCTGCCTCGAGAGCATCACCAGTACCCTCCGCGACGCAGCAAGATTACTGCATCTCGGGCAAAAACAAGTCAGTGATCTTGGTGTTGCCGACGGCTGCTCCACAATCACGTTTGATCTACTACCTTGTCCAATACCAGTCCATACAAGCGCTGAAAAGTGATGGTGCAAGACGCACCCCTGCCTCACTCCTTATTTACAGGAAAGAAGCTTGGATCACCTGCCCCACACTTCACATCACTCTCAGTCCCCAGAATACAGACTCAGTTTATCAAACCAATAGTCCTTGCAGGAGATCCCGCGAAGTTTCGCAGAAGATTTCCCAGAGGTGGACTCACGATGCACTGAGTCAAACGCTCCTTGAGATAGATCACATTAGGCTGCAAGCCTTCCTCTGTCTAAACTTCACGTCGGCGTTCCACCAGACACGAAGCGCTAGATACGGTCGTTGTTGACTTAACCCATGCGTGAACCCAGACTGCTGAGGTCTCTGATGCTTCACAGATGACTGCGGATCCGTGGTCAGCATAGATGGGCAAGCCCTTGCCTGGTACCTGAGCAGTGTAATACCGCGGTAATTGTTGCATCGCTGACGGTCCCCTTTCCCTTTCCAGATAGGGACGACCAGGCCCCCTTTTCAGTCAGGAGGAATGGTACCTGATTGCCACACGGCAGTCCAGGACGCATGCAACCGCGGATCATGGCCTCACCCCCAGCTTTGAGGAGCTCCGCACTGATATTACAAACACCAGCTGCCTTTCCACCCCTCAACTTTGCTACAGCCTCGTGCTGACTTCGTCAAGAGAGGGTGCGGTTTCCGTCAATGGGGATCGGCATCCCTGCCTTACCCAGTGGTGTGAACTGCTCAGTTGGAGGGTCCACCGTGAACACTGCCCAAAGCTCTCAGCCCAACGATCCATCTGCCCATCCATGTCCGACACGAGGCGCCATCTGCTGTCGATATAGCACTCCCCGAAAGGAGACTTGGAACTTGAGCTTCTTCCAGGGCTCGGTAAGGCGGGTCGGATGGTCATTAGCGTTCAAAATTACCCCGACATCCTCAGCGAGACTCCTGACATCCTCTTCCTTGTCTCTCCTCAAGGAGGTTTCTAGTCCGAGCGTACAGAGCCTGTGCTGTTCCCCGGTTCCAGCCAGCCTGGCAGCGGACTCTCCTTTCGATTTCTCCACGATCTCCGTCGAGACAACCACGCCTTGACTCGGGCGCTCCCCAATACCCTCCTTGGCAGCCTGTAGAGTTTCCGTTTGATAAGTATCCCACAGTTCTACGAGGGTCCCCCGAGGAGGCACGGCACAGCAAACCGAATTTGAGACTGTTCACCGCATACTCATGAGCACCTGTCAAGTCCTTCAGTTTTCTTAAGATGAAACACAGTCGGGTTACCTCTTGAGATTCTTCTGGACTTGACATGAAGCTTAAGTGTAGCAACACCAAGTCTGTGATCTGTTCCAAAGAACTCAGTCAGGTAAATCCTGCAAGTCTGGAGGATCCTCCAACGAGTACTAACGAGGATGTGGTCGATCTCCTTAGCTACCCCTCCGCATTACTCGACCATGTCCAGCGGTGCAGCTCTGGTCTCTGATACCAAGAACCTGCAATTCTCAACTTCGGGACCTTGCAAATGTTCACAAGCAGAGAACTGTGTTGGTGTTTTTTTCTGTAACCGGAGCCATGTGGGACCAACGACACACTCATAGCCATCTCTCACAGTGCCATAGTACATTGATTCGCCCAAGACATGAGTGGGTCCCCGAGGAGGACACTGGTCAATACAGAGTCCAGTTTGGCGTAGAACATCTCCTTCTCTTCAGTTTTCGCACCTCGGTAGTAGCGTACACTGCAACAGAGACTGAAACACAGAGTGTGTTTCACCCTCACCCGCAGATTATACCTCATCAACCGGAGTAAACCTCAACAACTGACGGCTGCAGTTTGCTGGAGATGCCTATAGCTACTCCCTTACACGGTGACCAATTTCTCATGCC
Organism: Chionoecetes opilio; assembly: GCA_016584305.1. Taxonomy (NCBI): domain Eukaryota; kingdom Metazoa; phylum Arthropoda; class Malacostraca; order Decapoda; family Majidae; genus Chionoecetes; species Chionoecetes opilio. Next base: position 21,635 of record JACEEZ010007464.1, read on the forward strand.
GGACCATATAGGTGTCCCCCCCATGCTAGTTCTCATCACCCAATGCCAGGCCCCCCGTCCAGAGAGTCCACTATATCCACCCTCAGCCTACTGAGGCTCGCCCGATAGGAGAGGTGTCGAACGATCGTTCCGAGAGGCTCAGACGTTCCACGAGCCCACACGAAGACCCTCCGCGGTTGTCCCGGACTGATTCGACGGGCAGGTGCGCCGCTCTGCAACGCCCCGGCCACCCCCATTAGAAAAGTTTTGGGCTAAGGGGGGGCCCTACCACTTTGATTTAGAGTGCGGATTCCCGAGGGTTTGCCCCCGCACTCGTCTTGGCCGGAATGGTGTTAGGTATTATTCCAGAATTAACACCGAACTTACTTGTGGACGAAAAACTATTTTTTCTGGTGTGTTTTTTATGTTTTGAAATGAATCTGTCTGACCGTTTCCTGTCGCAAATGATTATTATTTTTTTTTGAGAGGTAGGATAAAGGTATTTTTTATTTTTTTTTATTTTTTTTTATATAAAGTTTAGGTAAAGTTAGTTAGGTACAGGTTAGGTTTTAGGTTAGTATCTGCAAGGTAAAAGGTTAAGTTATGTATAAGTTAGGTTAGGTATGGGGTATAAGGTCGTGGTATAGGTAACCGTTTTAGGTTAGGTTCAGGTTTCCAATTTGTCATTTTTGAAAAAAAAAAAAAAAAAAAAAAAAAAAAAAAATGTTACAGAACGGTTAGCAGATTCAAATTAAAAAACACTAAAAACTCACCATAAAAAATATGTTTTCGTCCACGCAAAGTGATCGGTGTTCATCTAGAAATTTGACCGTGTTAGTTGATGTGTTTTCTTGATATCAATATTTACTGAAGCAAAGCCACCTCTAACCTAACCTGATTTTTATACCTGACCTACCTAACCGTTTTTGTTGAAATAACTATTTTTTTTATATTTTTTTTTTAGGGGGGGGGGGGGGTAGTAATATGGGTACAGGAGTTTGTACACAATTTGTTTTCGTACCCAGATTTTTGTTTGCTGTTTCGTACACTGCTTTTTGGTTTTTTCGTACCTAACCTGTGTCGATTCGTAACTAGTAAGTCAAGTTCAACTCTGAGCTGAGTGGTAACGAAACGACTACATGGTTTCATATAGACTACGAAACACTTTTTGGTGTACAAACCACTTGTGTACGAACTGACTGCACCCCGAGGTGAAAACTGTCGCCGAGGGGTCAGTCAGTTCGTACAAAGTTTGTTTCGTACACCAGTAGGTTTCTACACCAAAAAGTTGTTTTCGTAGTCTTATTAACCAAGTTGTTCGTACACCAGCTCAGAGTTGAACATGACTACTAGAGTTACGAAACGCCACACAGGTTTGTACGAAAAAAACTCAAAATCTGGGTACGAAACAACTAACAAAACCTGGGTACGAAACAGCTGTGGTACGGATCAATTAACAGAAATAATGGGAAATAATATTTATTCCCCTAGGTTGTGTATTGTCAGCCTGTCAGTGCGTCTGGTGAAATTATTCTCCTGACCGGGATTTCATAATGTGAAGTAAGAGTGGCCCAGGACCAGTGAGCGCTGTGTGGGTCCTCAGGTGTGCACCAGGAAAACAGTAACAGTATTCAATGAGTTTCCTGTCCCAGCCCCCATGGAACAGGACATCGCCCCTTGGTAGTCACGAGCTGCAGCTGCCCCCTTCCCCAGCCCCTTCCATAACACATCACCACCACAGAATTGAGAAGTGGTTTAATAAGTGGCAGTCACGCACAACACCTGCGGGCGCTTACACCTTGGGTTTGCTAATGAACTGTTCCCCAGGGCCGTTTCTGGTTTTTGGTACTTCCTGGTTTCTGAGACCTGGATTATATAATATATTATTTCCTGGTAAAGTTTTAGTGCTTTTGTCTGATGGCGATACATTGTTATCAAACGGCAACCCTTGGGATTTGGTGAAGGAGAAGAAAAAAAAAAAAACTAACTTCTATTGGGTTTTCGGGGAATAAAAAATACCTCTCTGATAAGGCACTAATTTTAGGCCTATGAAAACTAGTCATGTCTCATAAAATGAAGCACTCAGTCCTCGTCCATTTTTTACATCCTGTTCCCCATGGCGGTTTTCTGCTCACGCCAACACTATTTTCGCCTTTGTCCCTGTTTATAACCTTCCCATGTGTTTTCCGGCCCCGTGACTCCTTTATTCTTCAGGCAAATTGAGAGATCCTGAAAGTCAGTCTTCACCGCCTGGGGATCATAATGAGCAGTTCCTTAATGGTCACGGAGTATTCCGCTTGTGTGGCTCCATTACATTGCCTTTTTGTCTTACTGACCAAAGACACAAAGACCAAAGCAGGGTGTGGGCCCCGCAGGCAGGAGCAGAGTGTCAGGGCAGCGCGTGGCTCTCTGTGTTCTGACTGTCACCATGTTGCAGGTGCTGAGGTCACAGTCCAGCCGGCTGCTCCCCCCGCCCCCCCCCCGGCACTGACCCGCTGCGCCCCGGCATCCCAGGGTTTCCCGCAGGACGCGGCCGTCGCTGTGTGCTGGCCAGACATCTTGCTGCGGTGGAGCGCTGTGGGGCCGGGCAGCAGCATGAGTGGCCGGGACAGCAGGGATCATTCTGGCCTCAGGGGTGGGGAAGCACAGGTGTGATGGCAAGAATCACCTGGAGGCAGGCAAGCTTAGGGCCAATCAAGGCCCACAGTGAACTGAAGTGTCCACAGTTGTGGTAAACTTTTCAATACAAGAGTAAGCTTGAGGCCACATTCCTTGACACACAGTGGTGTTAGAATTATAAATGTTTAGAGTGTGGGAAAAAGATTTACTCAAAAGAGTACCTCACAAACACACCCTGACACACTAGTGGTGTTTTTAAGAACTATGAATTGCCTCGAGTGTGGGAAAAGATTTACTACAAAGTTCACACCTCACCAGACACCCTGACACCAGTTGTGTTAAGAACTATGAATGCCTCTGAGTGTGGGAAAAGTTTTACTCTAAAGTCAAACCTCACCACCCACACACCCTGGACACACAGTGGTGTTAAGAACTATGATGCCTCGAGTGTGTGATATGTTTTTACTCAAAAGTCTCCCTTACCCCACACACCCTGACACACAGTGGTGTTAAGAACTATGAATGCTCGAGTGTGGGAAATAATTTACTACAAAGTCCACCTCACCAAACACACCTGATACACAGTGGATGGTTAAAACTATGAATGTCTGGAGTGTGGGAAAAGATTTACTACCAAGTTTTCTCCACTCAATGAACACACCTGAGACCCACTGGCTATAAGAAATTCAAGTGTAATGTTTGTATGCAAGTGGTTTCTATAAAAAAGTGAAGTGCCAGCACGTGAAGATCCACTTTTGAGGTGGTGTGGTTGTGTGGACCAGTGTGTTTGTACCCGTGCCTGTGGGATTGGTGTCCTGTGTGGCAATGGGTTGGTGTGGGCAGGGTGTTACATGTGTGGTGGCAGCCGTGGGCCTTGTGTTTTCGTGAGGGAGTAATGGCCCCAGCTGCTGTTGGTTGGCAGTGTAGTGCGACTTTCAATAAATGTGTTTGAACTTATCATGTCTTTCCTCATCAAGCAAAGTTTATAAAATAACATGTCTTGAAGCAGTGTGGAGTCCTTTCGGTAATCGTCTATCATCAACTGTTGGTGTGAGGGCCTTGGTATAAGTGATAGACAATGCGTCTAATAACTTTGACGGGTGTATTTTTCAGTTATTTAACGTAGTAATAGACGTCCATTTCAACGTCTAAAAGTGACTATTCAAATGAAGGGATGTTGTAGTCAGACCGAGCGTAGACAGATTTTTTTTTTCTTCTAACACGAATCATAATTCTAGAATACATGATTTTATTTCATGCTAGGTTTCCTCTTCACATTATGATATCTCTCATAGTATCTCTTCTCATATATATATATATATATTTATATATATAGATATATATATATAGATTATTATTATATATATCTAGATATATATATATATATATATATATCACCGTGTGTCACTTAGATAAGGGTTGATTTGGGTGTTGAGGTGACAGGGAGAACGTAGCAGCGGCCACGCCTAACACTAATATCCCTATTGATAACATACCCACTTCTAACCACTAAATCACTAGCAAACGGCTCTTCCTTATATATCTTAATATCCTTATACATCAACACGCCTTAAAACACAGCATATCCAAATAGTCGGTCGCCCGGTTCCGAAATTTTGCTTAACCGGTATCAATTAGGGCGAGAATGCTAAAGTGTTTTTTTGAGAAGTATAAATGCTAGAGTTAGAAAAACATTTGTAGCATTGTGGGGGGTGGCAGCTTTATTGAGTTATCCCCTTTTTTTTTCCAAAAAGGGGCCCCCAAAAAATACACCCAAAAATTATGAAATTTTTTAATTTCTTTTTATGGGCCATCATGTAGAGTTTTTCCTGGTGATTCCAACGGTATCTATTTGTCCCAGCTTCGAATTTGCCCCCCAAATCGGCTTTTTTTGGGGGAAGAACCACTTTTCCCGGGGCCTGGGGCAATTTTCAAAACGGGGAAAAATGGGGAAGAGACAAGTATAAAATGTTTTTAGAACCCGTTTTTAATACTATACCAATTCAATCGGTAATATTTATATACTATGATGACAATGATAAGTAAATGTATATATGTACATAAACGTAATTACCAAAACATTGAAAAAACCCCTTTTTATGAAATTAATCTCAACATCGTCGTCTTCGTCCGTGCTCTCCTTCATCTGATGAACATTCTCGCAGTTGACAGTTTGCACATATCATGCCTTAAGTCTTTCCAGACAGCACACTTTGGAGTGTAAAAATTCCTTAACTTTTCAGGCAGTGGGGCCAAGATACCCCAGGTGCGGGCCGCCCATCCACCCAACCCACTACCTTTAATTCCCCCTACATCCATGTAAATTTTTCCCCCTTCCAAGGGGTTGTATACCGGGGGTCTTGCTCAAGAATCTTTCCAATTCCAGCCTGGTAGTTTGCCCTTTGTGCATTTGATAAGCAGTCCCTGCAGGGTGGAAGCTGATGACTCTCTATCTCCCCTTTTCAAACACAAAACAAGTGGTCCGAGTTTATTGCCTTAGTGAATGCTTTTTTGGGGGACATAGAGGGACAGTGAAAAAACTCTATTTTGTCCATCAGTCTAGGAGAGGTCCTTTCCTGGCCCAACGTGTAAATGTGTTTCTGTTTCCCTGTTTTTGGGCAGAATTTAGAGCACTTCCCTTCCCTTTACCGCGAAAGACTGGTGTGTCAATAGGTATGATGTTACCAAAAAGAGCTCGGCGACATCTACCCGATAGTGGCAGCGACTTTCCGATGTAACTAATTATTCTGGTTCTAGTTCCCCATTTTGGAATAAGGGGGCCCCTATTTTGTCATGGAATGCCAAACACAGATAAAGCATCTGTATCCTCTGGGGCATATCAAACACCCCTGGTAGCCCTGTTAGAGCAGGACAGCATGGAAAATAGGCGCCCTCTGCTTCTCCTGCTGGCACTGGAGATTGGCCCTTTTCCTGCCCCGTGAGTAATTTTGTAGCATTTGCATTTACATTGTATACAAATTTCTCATGTTTTTCTCCCTGTACATGGCTTCCTCCATCACTGACAATAAAGTAATCAATGGTTTTTTTAGTTATTCCTGTCAGGAAATTTCTCCGGGGCCTCACGATCTGTCGTTTGTGATACCTGCAGGCGTCCGGTCCTTCACCCCGTGCCGATCTCCACTGTTTTTGATAGAATTTTTCGTTTAGTTCAAACACAACATCTAGGGGTATTTTTTCTTCCTTCACGCAAGCCATAGACAGTTTTGTAGGGGCAATGTCTCCAAACGAGTTTGATAAAACCTGTATTTGAACTAATTTCTTTCCAGATCACAAACCCGGTTTTTGTAGGAGTTGGTTGTATGTACTTTTCTGCAAAGTGTGGCTAAGGAACTTTGTTTGTTTTCCGAGTAATCCTTTGGGGGGTAGAGGGAGCCCAGGGTAGTGGTCCCAGGGGTGAGAGGGATGCCTCCATTTGAGATTGCCCCCTTGTGCCATCAATGATGCGAAAAAACAAAACCCGGGTCGGGCTTCAAGATTATGCCCTTTCCCCACTTGTTTTAAATACTTTTTTCTTACACATTTTATGAATGCTTCAGTTTTGTTAGTTTCATCGGATGTGAAATATTTTGGGGGTGGGTCGTTCTCAGTCTCTCATTGCGGAAAGGGGCATAATCTTCTCCCCCCAATAGCACATGCTTTAATCAGGCAGAGGCAATGCCTGGTCCCGATTAGCAGTAAAAATGTTAGGGGTCTTCTTCTCGGGAAAAAGGGGTTGGCCCGGGCTTGAAGAGGCTCGACTGCCGACACTGTTTCCTCACTTTTTTTTCTTGGTGCTGGAGATCAGCATATTGGTTTGATTGGTTACCATGCCCATGTCTTTAGGTGTCCAGAAATTCACTGCGGTCTCTGCTGTTATGTAGTACCTTTTGATGGCCCCCTCTTTTAGGTAAACCCTGACGGCCCCGGGAGTCAGTGCCCTTTTTAAAACCGTAACCCAATTTGTTATCTACAGGTTCCGCCCAAAGGGATTATTGCGGGACCTCTGCATAAAAATTCCCTTTGGGGAAGGCTCTAGAACAGGATTTTTTTTTCCCGGAAAATTTTTTCTTTCAGCAAAGTTGCAGATAGGTACCCGGCATAGTTGTCTTACGTAAGCAAAAAACCCCTGGGATCAAAGTTCTAATCCCTTGATGTGAAATCCCCGTTTCCCCCACGAGAAGCACGAGAAGGCCAATATCACGGCCCACCATGTCTATGTTTACACCAAAATTTCCCATAGTTCCCATTTTTTGTGGCGGAGGGGTTTCCCAAAAATCTCTCCACAGGATCATAAATCTAAAGTGGACTGTGAGGAGATCACTGAAGTTCTGATGGTTGAGATCATCAGTATGTCGTTCACTTTGTCTCACATGATTTTATCAAGCGCTCATCTCCTCTTTGCGTCTACCATAGTGTAACTCGTCCATGCCTCTCATTTAAAACTTCAAGATGCACTTTTTGGGACTCTGATAGCACGATTGTATTTTACCGGCAAAAACCCCCCTTAATGGACCCCTCGCGATAGCCCCCCTTCTTGCATATGCTTCAAACCACTACAGAATCGCTTTTTCCTATGATACTAGGGGATTCATGATTGTGTGGAAATTCCCCTCCCAAAAATACATGGGAAAATTGCTCTTTGGGCTTCCAGGGAATTTCAAAAAGCTTTGAAGAGTGCTTTTATCCATGACTAGACAATGGCCCCGAGATAGTTCTTTTCGATAGATCCGACTGTTTGATAAATTTATAAACTGTAGTCAACGCTGTAGCTGGTGCATTGTGGTGGGCAGATACCCAAAAAACATCTTTGGATTTATTCTTTTGGGCCCTTTTTTTTGATATTAAACCCAGTCCAAATTGGGATTTTTGGGCAGTCGGGTTTTGTTTGTCTTTCAAGGACCCAGACCGATTCTTGTTCCGCGACCTGAGCAGACTTTTGCTTCTAGGATGTGGGTCTCGTTGGTGGTGAGGCTGTGGACCTAAACCCCGCACAGGCTAAATAGACTTCAAGCTCTTGTGTTTAAAGTTGACTGATCTTTTTTTCAGTTTTTTCAAAGCTGGAAGTTCAGGGCCCGGGGGGAAAGGGCCCTAAACTTAGTCGGGACCGCTATTCCGTTTACTCGATGGGTGTACCTTTTCCCGTAATGTCTCCTCCCGTCTGCTATATTATCCATGCAAGTTTGTGAAGACATGGGCTTTTTGGAGAGTGGTAGAACAGCTCTCTGGTTTTAAACCCCTTGCCAATTCTGAGAAAGACGGGATCATTCTTCCAGCTGGTCATAAGACAACCCCATGTCCAAATTATTCGTATCCGAAAGCCTCAGGTTTCCAGTAAAGCTTTTTCCGCAAAGGAAGAGGAAAAAGTTTTGGGGGTTTATAGCCCAGTGAACAGCGTATATCATGTCCGGCTAAAGATCGACAAGAATGCGTCCTTTGGGTTTTTTTCGTAGTACATTTTTATCCCAGTGAGGAGCCCGACCAGAAATCGCTGTAATCTTTGGTAGGCGATAGAGTAGCTAATAGCGGTGATATGGCCACGGGGCAAAAAACATGTCCTTTTTTGATGGCCCTTTGGATATGTGACGAAGTTGATCTATGATTTTTTGAATCTGTAGACTTTGCCTTCCCAAAACTGGCTCCCTATGTAGATTTGATTTTCCAAAACAACATCCTTTAATGAGAACAGCTGAACCATCAACAACTTCCCTTGTCGTCGGAAAAAATTTTACTGCACCTCCAAGCTCGGTTTTAGTCTTCTGGCATATTCTTCTTTTTTGAATCCCCCAAAGATTAACTCCCCCAACAAATAATGATTCCAATTTTGGTCAAAGGGGGTGACTGGTATAAATTTTGTTGGGGGTAAAATCTTCCTGGTATTTGAAAAATTCTTTGGGAAGCTTTTCCTTCAACCCGTGATACAGTATAAACATCTTTACTTTTTCTCTTCATTCTCATTGTGTCCTCTTTGTTCCGTGTAATTCCTATAGCATGAAGCGTGGGAGTGTGCCTCTGCGGCAACAATGTCTTAGGGTTTTTGCTATATCTGCCGTCTGCATTTCGACGGGACTCTCTCTTAGTGTTTGATCTACTCTCAGTTTTGAAGCTAGCGTAAGTGTTTTTACGTGTATTGGAGGCTTTTGAACTTGACCTTGCTACAGAATACGCAGATCGGGGCATAAACCTTGATTCATGTGTTTTTTTTGGGGAAGATTTTTTTTGGGGGACAGCACTACTACCAGATAGATCATACTCATTTCCCCCGCTTCTTTTTTAGAGTTTCCAAGTCTCTTTTCATGGGGAAAAAGCTTCACATTTCGTGATAGAAATAATTGGGAAATTCTTTTTCCGAAGCGTTTTTGAAAAGTTAGAATGGGGACATGGTTTTCCCGACTTTGGGGGCTTTAAGTAAAGGGTTAACCCGGGGGCATGGCTTTGAGGACTGACAAAAGTTCTCTCCCTCGGATACTGCCGGTGTATGATGCACAGTTTCTTTGGGGGGTGCCCGTGGCGTTTCCTGTTTTAAAGGACATTCAGGCCTCCTACGTTGAAGTTCCCAGCACACGAACCCCGGGTTCTGGGCCCGGATTTTTTTCTACTCCCCCGCCTTCAACAAAAGCTTTTAGAGGTAGCGGGTGCTACTCTACCTCTCCACCCAAAAAACCCCCCTTTCCTGAACGACGACTGCGGGCCGGTGGGCTTCCCGGGAGTGGTGGGTTCCCCGAGGGCTCCAACGCGCATCGATCTCCCCTCCCTCTTCGCCGAGAAATACGACACCGAAAAGATTTTTTTTTTAATTTTATGTATTATATTTAATAATTTTATAAAATACAGTTGGAAAGGGGGATTAACTCCTCATAAGCGCCACTGCCACAATGCTATCACATGTTTTCTAAACTCTAGGCATTTATAGCCTTCGCCAAAAAAACACTTATTAGCATTCTCGCCCTAATTGATACCCGACCAACCCACCAGGTGATCGCCTACACACACGCTTGGGGTGCCTTTGCTTGAACAGCTTTAGAAAAGGAAAGCAAAAGAAGATCCGTGAAGTTTAATTTGAATATTTGAAGAATTTAGAGTTTTCCCGGGAGAATAGATGATGGTCGTGTGTATATGGGTCCCGTTATCGGAAGATGATATAGGGATGGCGAATTCCTATATTACTAATTTCCCGGGTGATTGTCCGTAAGCAAATTCAATCTTTTCTTTTTCCGTGAAAATTTATGTCGTTTCTTTTCTTTTTGGCTTTCTCCGCACTCGATCTTTCCTCCTTCCCTTCACTCCTGCCCCCCACACATTCTCGGGTTACGAGTTCCCAAATTCGGTGGGACAATTATTCGCGGTTCATCCAATATACTAGTAGATTCGAAAACTTTTGCATCCTCCTCACCCTCCATCAGAATCAAGGAGACAGCTCCTTTTAGTTTCTTAATGTCCTGCAAAAAAAAAATAGACACAATAGTGACAGATCACGTTCATAAAGGATGGGTTATCGAGTGTAATTTGCTAAATTATTAGAGAGAAGTCGACCAAATTTATTGTCTCGACTCCACTAGCCCTAGTCTCTCAAAAAAACTGCTGGCGCGTTTTTGTTTTAGGGCTTGAACGAAAGGAAGAATAACACTTTCCCCGGGATATTAGAATAAACATATTAAATTCTTCTATAATCAAAGTAAGAACTATTATAGGGCAGCCAGATCATTAAGTATACTTGTTTCATTAGTTAATTAGTCATTCATGGTCTGTATCATCCCTTCAGGAGAGGCCAGGTTCATAGAATCCGAAACATTCCCCTTTTCCGCCACTAAGCCAAGACCTCTCCCTAGCCACCCCGAGTGGACGCCTATAGTCTCTCCTCCATCCCCTCTCCATGGTAAGTAAAAAGACCCCACCTGGTACTCGCTCCTATTCCCCCCCCCTTCCTTGTTTATATAATCTATCTTATTTAATATTAAATATAGGTTTAGAGTGGTTAGCTTTTCATTAAAGCATAGGAGGGGGCCTGGCCCGTCGGCTTATAAGTGTTATTAACGCGAGTCTTCTCCTCCATCCCTCTCCGAGCCCTCTCCCAGACTGGCAGACGGGGGACTCTCGTACTCAGTCTGACAAAAAACCCGTCACATGGTTTTTTTTAAGATGAAACGCAAACAACATTTCTACCTTATATTCCCCCCTTATGAGTTTACCCACTCCTGTTGAACATAAGTATTAGCGCATTGTTAATAAGTGAATGATCAATTCATTAATAGGATTCAGTGAGGAGGTTATGCTCATTACAGAGCTTTCCTTTATCAGATGGGGAGAGCTTTCCTTGTATCAGTAGTGTAGAGGTTTTCCCTGTATCAGATTGGGGAGCTTTCCTTGGTGTCAGGGTGGAGAGGCTTTTTGGTGTTTTGGATTAGAGCTTATATTGTGTGTGTGTTGAGATCGCAAACAAGAGAAATAATACTTCAGGATGAATAAAGATAGGATGATGTTTCACAAATAGTCCTTTGTGTCATTGTAGTAGAAACCTCAGTTTGGAATGATTCGGGTTTTAGGGACAGTAGTTAATTCGCCACCTTCCCAAAAGCGTCAGCCCTTACTCGGTTAAATTCTAATATAACCGACGACTACTAAACAAATCATATATATCTACATTCAAAACGTGCCCAGGAAGTAAAACCATAGAAAAACTACTTGCTGAGCTGGTGGCTAGCATTTGTCCCCTTGATCCTTAACTCTAACCCTCACCCCTTGTGACGCCTCTTAAGTTCATTCCCATTCAGTACTCTCCGCAGCGATGAAGTGTTCATATCTATAATTAAAATAGTGAAGGCCATAAGACAAGTTTCAGATTTCTTCTCCAATTCAGTTGTAATTCAATGATGTAAAAATCCTAACCATTAATTTCATTAAATTAACTTGCAAAGGTACCGAGTAACAACCACAAAAACCTGGCAAACCCACTGGTCAAATGCCTATTGGGGGAAAGATCAACACGCCATAGGCTGGCCTGCAGCATCCCCTGTCGAAACTCACGTCGGCGTCCACCAGATCTACGAAGCGCTAGGATACGGTTGCCGTTGTTGGACTTACCAGGAGGTGAACCCAGACTGCTGAGGTCTCTGATGCTTCACCAGACATCTGACTATCTGCGAATCGCGTGTCAAGCATTAGATGGGCAAGACCTTGGCCTGGTAGACTGGAGCAGGTTGTAATACCGCGGTAATTATCTGCAGTCTGACGGCCCCCTTTTCCCTGTTCCAGATAGGGACGAACCAGCCCCCTTTTCCAGTTTCAGGAGGAAGGGTTACGTATTGCCACACGGCAGTCAGGACAGCATGCAACGCGCGGATCATGGCCTCACCCACCCTTTTTTGGAGGGGAGCTCCGCACTGATATTACAAAACACCAGCTGACCTTTCCACCCCTCAACTTTGATACGGAGCCTCTCGATTCGTCAAGAGGGATAGGGTTCTGCGGTTTTCGTCAATGGGAGGATCGGGCAATCCACTGCCTGTAAGGGTGGTGGTAATAATGGGACCCACTCCCACATACCCACATACAGACGTAACAGGAGAGTAATTCCTAGTCATGCACAACCCCTATTAATTACCAGAATAGGAACGATTTTCTGCCCACACCAATAAGTGGGTTTTAGACGGAAAGTGGTATTCCAGTTCATAATGAATATACTGCCACTAATGAAAATCCTATATTAATTAATGTGTTTTCGCGAGGAGATAATAACCTCAAATTGGAGATGGGGGACAGGATTTGGTTTTTAAGGCCATACCTGGCTGTAAAGATGTTGTAATAAGTAATGCTAATATCGGTTTCCCACTCAGTCAGACATATTGCTCGAAGATAATATAAGGGAACTGAATTGATCCCAGATCCTGTGATTAGGACATAGAAAGAGGTTTTCCTGATTGAGCAATATTCCTGCAGGGTTAATTACTCCCTCAGGGTTGATACTCCCTGCAAGGTTAATACTCCCCTGCCAAGGTTAATACTTCCCTGCAGGGTTGATACTCACCTGCAAGGTTAATATCCCTGCAGGGTAATACTCCCTACAAGGTTGATACTCCTTGCAAGGTTAATACTCCGGCTGCAGGTGTAATATTTCCCTGCAAGGTTGAGCTCCCTGCAGAGTTAAAAATATTCCCTGCAAGGTTAATACAAGGGAGTAGCTACTGATTCCTTTGAAGTTTTGTATCGAGAACAATACAGAAGCAGGTATTCGTGAGGAATATCAGCGTATTGGCCCAGCAAGCCACCATAGGAACAAATTGACCAGATCTATAGGTCCTGTACCTTGATCAATGACGGCATAATTAGGTGTCGAGGTCGAAATTTTTCAAGTGGTCTTCCAAATACCACCTGCCATTCCCATTGATTCTTATTCCCAAAACGCCATCATCTTATAAATTGTTGGGTGGAAGAAATATCATAGGAACCTATACATGGCGGGAGGGCTACAATTATTAGCGCGATATCAGGGTGTAATTTTTGGAATAAATCATGGTAGACAGGCAGTCAAGATATTACCTCAATCTCACATTTAATTTATAGATCTGAGTTCAAGTGTGGAGACAGCCTCCTATCTAAGTCCCCCGAACTTCCCGCTGTGAATAAATAGATCCTAACAACCATTTGGAGGTCAAAGCTGATGACCTATCTGGGGATACTATAAGATTCTATTCCCTGCACAGGGTTAATATTTACTGCAGGGTTAAGATTTCCCTGCAGGGTTGATTAGCTCCCTGCAGGGTAATATATCCCTGGAGGGTTAAATATTCCCTTGAGGGATTGTAATACTCTCCCTCAGGGAATATTCCTCTGCAGGGTTAATCTCCTGCAGGGTTAATATTCACTACAGGGTTAATATTCCTGCAGGGTTGATTATTCCCTGCAGGGGTTATTATTCCCTGCAGGGTTAGGAGATAACTCTCCTCCCCATCAAGTGTGTGTATGCAGCATAATATCACTGGTTTGGGGTACCTTTCTATCAGAGCTGTTTAATTTTTAAAATAGCTAAAGAACAAAGGCCGAAAACCACTATCAAATGTTCCGGCGCTATGTGGCCTGGGTTGATTGTCACATGAAGCGTAACTTCAGTTTTCGCCGGCCCCCAGTGGGGAAAAATTTATCCATAAGCCACCCTCTCGTATATTGGTTAGTAGGATGGTTGTTTTTGTTCTCCCCCCCCCCTTGTGAGTGATTAGTTCTCAAGTATTTTCACCGTAATGTAACATAAACATATTTTAATCTCGAGGGTTCTAACTATTGTACACAACAAATCACATGACCTATCACCCGACACATACATTCCCCCAGAGTAATCAACTAACTAGGGATACTTATCGGTGGAGTAGTGGGGTTGAATTACTCGGCTGTAGGTTTTGATCACTACTGCAATGGGTTCTTGTCGATCCACAGTGGTCCGCCGGGGTCAAGTGCCGCCGTTTAAAATACAAGAAGCGTGAAGGGCGGAGGCGAGTGTTTGCGTTACGGCGGTCAGAAGGGGCTTTCACACCAAGTTACTGGACGCACGGCTTATCATCAGTGTATGATTTTAACACATGTCTATTTTGTTGTTTATCACTGAGTATTTACAAATTAAAGTATGTACAAACACCTCTTCAATTAAAAAGAGAGGAATATTAAACTCGATGGAGGTGTGGTTGTACTGATTTCTCTCAAGTGGGCGGTGAGGCGGTGGTCCACCGCCGCTACCTGGTCCTAAGGCCAGTATATCTTCCATTCCCCCCCCTCAGGCCTAGAATCTAATGCACCCCATAGCCAATGGGACCCGCGCGCTTCAAATTTAAGGTGCTAACTTAATTTAAGGTGCCAATACTATTAAACCACTAGGGAATATTAATTTATCCTATCCCCCAGTACTAATAATTTACTTAAAAGACGCCTTAATTATTACCCATTACCATATAATTATATATATTACATCCCTATATACCCCTATCACGAGCGGAAAATACTTCACTCACAAGGGGGGGGGGGAACAAAACCACCACTCTACCCAATTACGAGAGGGTGGTTTCTTATTGGAAATTTCCACATGGAGGTAGTATTAAAAAAAGGTGTGGGATGGAGGAAGAAATTTTCCCAGGATAAGGGACAGGGGGCTGATGACAGCTGGAAAGGCCAATTATTGAAGGATAGGAAAAGGCACCTGGAGGTTTTAATTATGCGCGGTTAGATTAATGGGAAGGAGTTCGGGGCTGGGGAGGTCATTAGAGCGGTTAGGACAGGGTGGGGGGGGGAGAGGAGTCGGGGCTGAGGAGGTAAGTAATTTTATGTGTAGAGAGCATTGTTTTGAAATGTGATAAGTTAGGTCGGGGTGGAGTAGGATTATACTACTTCATTGTGTATGGTATGAATATAATTGGAGACGGACCAGAAACAAAATTATGCCTCATAAGGGACAAAAGGTCAGAAAAAGAGTGATCCAAAATGGAATGACCACCAATTTTAAAAACACAACATTGTAGTAAAAAAAACATTTATTTAAGGTTCAAGGCAGGATTGGTAAACAAAGAACAGCATAAGGGTTGATGGCAAGGACAGTGAAGAAATTTAACTCGAGTTGCTACAAAACCAATTATGAGATTAAAGTAGCATGAGGGAAGGCGAAAAGGAACCCCCAAAGGGGTTCTATCAGGTATATAAAACAAAGACATGGGAATTATTTGGGGGCCGTTAAGGTCAGGACAGGGTAAGGTCTTAAATACGGAGAGGATATGTGTAGAAGTCTAAATGATTATTTCTTAAATGTTTTTACGGAGGAGGATACGCAGACGATACCTGATAGTTAACAGATGTTCAAAGGAAGCGATGAGGAGAAACTCAAAGATATTGTGTAACTAGGGAAATGGTGGAAGAGGGTATAGATAAAATGAATTTTTTTAAATCGCCAGGACCAGATGAAGTGTATCCCAGGGTATTAAAGGAATACAAGGAGGTTGTTAGTGATTTCGTTAGTGCACATTTTAGGAAATCGGTTGAGATAGGCGATGTGCCAGTATTGTGGAGGAAAGGAAATGTTGTTCCCATATTTATTTAAGAAGGGAGAACAGACGCCCTAAAGTCAAATTATCGACCGTAAGGGTCTAGCATCAGTGGGGGGTGAATTATAAGAATCTATTATTGCAAAAAAACATTAGGAGAGCACTTAGATAAACATAGTTTTGATCAAGATTCACAACATGGATTCACAAAGGGTAGGTCATGTCTCCCCAAATTTTATTGAGTTTTTATGGGAAAAGTTTATGAGACGGCAGATAATGATAAGGATTATGATATAATATATCTGGACTTTAGTAAGGCATTTTGACAAAGTACCACACGAGCTACTTTTAAAATAAGGTTAGGGGCTCATGGAATAGATGGGAAGGTTCTTTCATTGGATCAGGAGCTTGGCCTAAGTAATAGGCAAAAAAAGGGTTACAATTAATGGTTCTAAACCCTGAAGGGGAAATGGTGACAAGGGAGTTCCAAAAGGGGTTTCTGTTTTGGGTCCTTACTATTTTTTTTACATCAACGACTTGGATAGGGGGGATTAGCAGTGATATCAGCAAGTTTGTGATGTTTACTAATTTTAGGTAGGATTATTGGATCACAGTCTGATGTAAACATATTGCAGGAAGTTTTAGATAAATTTAAAACGAGTGGGCAGTCAGATGGCAGATGGAATTTAATATTGATAAATGCAGCGTTTGAATGTTGGTAGAAAAAACCCTGGTAATAGTTTACACCATAAGCAATGTATCGCTGAAAAGATCAGAAGGTGAAAAAGATCTTGGAGGAGGGTTGAGCCCAGAACCTCCGACCTAAGAAACAATGTAAATTTAGGTCAGAAATAGAGCTAATGGTATTAGGATTCATTACCAGAAGTGTTAAAAGTAGAAGTGCGGAAGGGTTTTTCTAAAGCTTTATTTGGGTCTAGTCAGGCTCACCTAGGGGGTAGGGTTCAGTTTGTCTCCATATTACAAGATGGATATAGCTTGTTTAGAAACAGTTTCAGAGAAGGATGACCCAAATGTACAGGGATGCGGAACTTAGTATGAGAGGAGAGAAGTTTAAAAATTACACTCACTCGGGGGACGCAGAGTAAGGGGCGATATTATTTGAAGTTTTAAATGGAAAAAAGGGATTAATAAAAAGAGAAGGAAAAGGAACAGTTCTTACGGCTTTTTAAACAGGGGTAAAACAAGAAGTAAAAGGATTCAAGCTGGAAAAACGAGATTTAGAAAAGGGAAAAGGGAAAAAACCCGGTTCAAAATGGGTGGTGAAGAATGGAAGGTCTCAGCAGACAGGGGTTTAGTGCGGAGTCATTTAGGGAGCTTTAAAGAGGAGCTGGATGTTTTTTGGGGGATTTTAAAGGTGGATTAGGTTTTTTGTTAGGTGACAGGAACTACTACGTTTAGCCTCGCGGCCTCTTGTAGCTTCCTATTTCTTATGTTCTTATGTTTGCTACGAATTCATAGGTACGTAGAGTTATGTTAATAATAAAATGTAATGTTTTAAATATGTGTAATATTAATGGAAAATTCGTACGAAATAAAAAAAAAAAATCAATGAAACAAAATGTAATCAAATATAAAAATTATTTGGTTTTGTTGTGCCAAGATGTGAAAAAATAGTTTGATAAACTATTTAATATGATATAGTTAACCCCTTCAGGCCAGATCTTTCCTGGGCTTAAAAACAAATTGCTGTTAGCCATTAAAATTACGAAAAGTCACTGAATTACAAAGTGAGTAGTGGACAAGGATACTAACAGGTCATAGCTATAAAAATTTCTTATAGTCACAAAAACATCTAATGGTACCCAAATTACAGTGGAAAATTACGTTTCTGGGCTCAAGGGGTAATATTTTAGTGCTAATATATAGTGCATAAATAGTGTTATACTTTACGCATAGTTGCTTTTTAATGCCAAAAGTACTCATTATTCACAACTAACATTCGCGACCTCAAATATTCGGAACAAACCTCAAATATCGCTAATGTATTTTCTAATTATTATCTAATTTGTGTTCCTACGATGGAAAAAAAAGACGTGCGGCCGTTTTTGTTCCATTGCTTGACTCTTGACACTTTTCTATGATCTATATTAATAGTTCAATGTTAATTCTAGGTCTATATTAATTATTATTCTTGGTATTATAATGGAAATTGAAAAAGTTTAAATATGTTTCCTTTGTCTTTTCTGTGTCTGTGTGAAATATGTTTCCTTTCTCTCTTCTCTCTCTCTCTCTGTCTCTGTCTCTCTCTCTCTCCTCTCTCTCCTCCTCTCTCTCTCTCTCTCTCTCTATCTCTCTCTCTCTCTCTCTCTCTCTCTCCCTCTCTCTCTCTCTCTCTCTCTCTCTCTCTCCTCTCTCTTGTTTGTGAATTTGTCTTCTTGTGAGCACTTTATTCCTAAGTATCCTCTTCCTCTCTCTCATTCTCTCTCTTTCTCACTCACTCTTTCTCTCTCTTTCTCATTCTCTCTCATTTCTCTCTCTCTCTCTCTCTTCTCTTTCTCTTCTCTCTCTCTCTCTCTCTCTCTCTCTCTCTCCTCTCTCTCTCTCTCTCTCTCTACTCTCTCCTCTCTCTCTCTCTCTCTCTCTCTCTTTTCTCTCCCCTCTCTCTCTCTCTCTCTCTCTCTCTCTCTCTCTCTCTCCTCTCTCTCTCTCTCTCTCTCTCTCTCTCTCTCTCTCTCTCTCTCTCTCTCTCTCTCTCTCTCTCTCTTCTTCTCTCTCCTCTCTCTCTCTCTCTCACTTAACACTTTAACACTTTAACACTTTATTATGTTTGCCATTTTACAATATTTTATAATGATTATAACAGGATATGGGGTTGCAAACAAACCCTTTACAAGCAAACGCGTTTTGGGCAAAGGTGTGGAGAGAGAGGGAAAACACACAGAAAAAATAATAAATAAACACAAGGTATATAAATACTATACAAATACTGACATAAACAGGCGATGATAGTTAGTAAGTTACTTTGACTAATTTAATATTAATAAAATAATAATATATAATATTTATAATAAATAATATTATACAGTTGCTGTGAAGAATTACACAAAAAATAAGTACACTAATAATAATAACAATGATATAGTACACAGAGCTAGTATAATGATAATAAATGTTCTGAATGTATGTTTAAAAGTGCTTAAGCTAGGTGAATGTTTGATATGTACAGGGATATCATTCCATAACTTGGGGACCTTGGTTAACTTGGGAATGTTGTATAGGTTAG